>JAAAKO020099593.1:0-38949 GCA_010015015.2 Bolitophila cinerea
AGGAGATGCGCCTGTCTTTATATGTTCCGATAGTCAAGCGGCCCTGAAATCGCTGAGCTCTTCCAGATTCACTTCTAGATTAGTGCTTAGCTGTTGGCAGGTGCTACAAGAACTATCTCTGAGGTCTCCCGTGTTTGGGTTCCTGTTTATGGTCACTCAAAAATCCAGGGCAACGAACTGGCAGACCTCCATTTCTTTATCATCATCACTTAGGAAATCGTGAGTGAAAGACATGATGAGCAGTAGCCATCTAACACACTGGGTCTATCGAAAATGTTTAGTGTGAAAGTAATTAAATCGGCCCTTCATTTAAAGCGTAAAGAGCACGGTTTTCGTATGCGGTGTCCTCACGGGTCTCAGCCGACTAAACAAGCACCTGAATCGGTTGGGCTACTCAGATAGCCCAACATGCAGGTGCGGGGAAATAGAATCTTCGATTCATTTCATCGCCGAGTGACCCGCGATTGACATCCTCAGGTGTCAAGTGTTTCACTCCTACAAGATCTCCCTTGATTCGCTCCGCCTTCTTCCTCTTAGTAAGATTGCGGAATTCGCCAAGAGATCGGGTAGGTTCCCAGGGGTTGACCGACTCTAAAATACGAGTTATAGCACATTGGGCTCACTCAGTCTCAGTGGCCTACGTGCTGGACCTGTGGAGACATTGTATTGATGATGATGATTGGAAGGGGCATCATCACCAATACAATTCATATGGATTGCATGTTTTGACTAAAAAATAATAATTTAAAATTGTTATGATATTAATTTAAATTTAACATGGTTTGGAATTAATATCATTTCCTAAGATATACTATAAATTCTTACATTATATAACTAAATAAAGTTATTTAACAATGTTCCATATGAAGGGTTATTTGTTTTAGGTTTTAATTAGTTTAATAATTTTATATTATAAAATCGGTATTATTAAGATGAAAATTATTTTACTTTGTAGGTTTCGTTTAAAACTAATTTATCTTGTTATTTTTGTCAATGTTAGCAAAAGTAACTGTATATTGATCTAGAAAATAAACCTGTCTATCAGAAAATGGACGTTTATTGTAACAGATTAGTTTTCCAGCAGAGGCATATAATTAGTTTTATAGATAGTTTAAAAAAGGAATTAAGGGTTTTTTATTTTTGTGGTTGATATAAATTTAAAGAGTTCATAATCATAATTTTCAAGATAAGAGATTAATAGATTTTGATGTTTTTTTTTTTTAATTTTGAAGGAGTGGAATTGCTAAATTTATAAGCCGTTTGTCGATTCTGATAATTTCGCAGGAGTTATATTTTTTTTTAGCTTGTGTAAATTAAATCACATTTATAATATATAAAGAAAACATACAAATGTTTGTAATAGTAAATAGTGCACCGATAATTATACAATAAATTGAAATGACTCGATATTTAAATATCAGTGTACAGTGTTTTACAAAATACCCTTTTTCTGCTACCTTTAATTATTTTTGTTTAATAATACTACTTTTGCCCCAAAAAAACACAAGGATTTTTTTTAAATAAATACATTTCAACTGCTTTTTAGTCTGGGGGTTGGGAGATCCCCGACGGATTATTTACAATAGTATTTTATGAAAAGCTAAAATTTAGAGAATTGCAATCAATATTAATATTAATTATTATATAATATTAAAGCTAGAATTTTTTTTTCATTTTATCAGCATTTGTTTTTATCTTCCGACGAGGCTGACATCACAGATCTTCTTCGAGAATTTGTCGTGGTCAGACAGGTCGGATAGCTGCGTTCAGCTACAATAAATATAAGTAATATGTCATTTCTGCACTCAAACTTTATGCGCTTCCCATTCCTGGTCTGCCTCCAATCCATCTTCTCCCAGAATACAGTCATAAACATCAACTTCTCCAATAAACACAGTTTGACAATACCGAAAAACATAACTTATATACCTCATCCTCATCTCTCTCCACAGCAAACCCGCGCCATTGTTAATCAAGACTCGTCCGTTGTCCGCAATTATTATAATCGAAGTTCGTAAATACCGGTCACGCCCGGGTCGAAGCTCTCATCAATGCCACACATAAATTGCGAACACACGCGTTTATTACTATACATAACTATACGTTCTACGGACATATATTGCATGATGTCTGACATTACTCTTCAGATATGAAACTCTATTACACATAAATGTCATTGTTTTGGATATAATATAATAATACTAAATTCGTACGTATATAAATATACTATATGTTATATATGGTGTTTGCGTGCGTCCTTATGCTCATCCGCAGTTGCGCGCTGCACGTATGTGTTTAGCAGATCCTTTATATGAACAAGACTTGACGTGACAGCGCAATTGTTTCACATCATCGTCATCTCGTCCTCATAATGACACGCACACCCGCACAGACAGCCATAGACAGTACACACACACATCCAGAGAAAACACATAAGGGTTGGCGTGATTTTCCCGAATCACCCGCTTTTATGATCACTTGATGTGCGATTGCATTTTCGAGATATTATATATATATATTTCTATCGCGCAAGTGAGTTATTATTATTGCGATTTTCTTTATTAATTTCAATTTTACCCGCTGTTGTATTTTGTATACATCAAATCTTAAGCGTAATTGAATTTATTAATATTTTTCATCTGCGAGATAGAATTTCTACGAGGGTATTATTAAATTCAGTTAAATCGTTGGATCGGAGATATTTTGAACATATACTCATAAATTTATGTATCCTACCCCTAATTTAAATGCCTGTTACGTGAAATACACAAATTTCGGTTATACATCCTAAGTCTCAGCTTAACGTCATAATAGCTCATAATACTGCAATTCATTCGCTTCGCTAATTGTTCTGTATATTTCAATAAAGTCACATGAGCGCGAAGAAAATTGAGTTCCTAAAGAATATTTTATATTGTGAATATGCTTATCCGTATTATTAGGAGATTCTTTCATTCTTTTACACATACATATATACATAAAACATATATATTATTGCGAGTTATAAAACGAAAGCCAAAGAATTAGCATAATTTCATAAATTCATTTTTAAGTATGTAAATATTTGCCTGCATAGAAATGCATGCGTAATGCTCTCTCTCTTCATCTTTCTCTATGCGACACACATTTTAATTCCATTCAAACGCAAACGTGTTTTCCCGTTTAACCCTTGTAAATCAATGTACTGTGCGCCGAGAACAAGAACCACCCATATTTTGAATGCGTTCCGCGCGGCAAAAGACGCGCTCATTTCGTATTCTAGAATTCTAAAAGAATACGCACTTGAAATGTCAATACACGAAACACACTCGCTGAAACCGTATATATTCCTTGTGAACCGCTTTCCGCTTTCTATAATCCTTATCTACATATCAAAGGATATTTTCAATTGCATGCGTTCACCAGCACAGCACGCATTTTAAATAATAGTAGTAAGTATATAAAATTGTATATAATTTTCTTCGTCCTTTCTCTGGATCTTTGACTGTGCGAACCATTGTGTATATGCGATTTATTAGTTTGCAAGGATACGGAGGAATTTAACATATGAAACATGCAAAATTGAGGAACACAACGTGACATTTTAGGAAAATGGATTCCTTAGGATAAAGCTAGTTTTTTATGTGTAAAACTAAAATAATAAAATTTAATTAAACTGAATTAAATGCTATATAATTCAGGGAATATATGACTACATACGTTGGCATCAATATTAAAATATCCATGCGCTTTTTCTGGGACTTTACTATATAGAAACGTGGAGAAGAACATCTCTGGTATACTAGACAAAATACCCATCCATAATTTGCCGGATTATCGTGGGATTGAGATACAATACTCTATCAATTTTGGCTCTTTAGCTTAAAGCAAACTTTACTTCACATTCACTCAGGCCTTATCAAAAGGTTTTTCACATACTCTTCTTCATATATAGGATCATTATTGGACCGTACAAAAAAACCTGGCCACCAAATATCTCTTTATATTATTCATCAATCGCACACCATTTTTATCACAAATATTTGAAACAGATCAGAGTCATAAGTTTTAAGGACAATATAATGACAATAGATATTTTATGAAATTTTGTCAAGATTCAGAGAGTCTAGAATTTGGTACTCAAGATTTTGGAATTTAGGTTTTCGAACGGACTGCGGGTTGGGTTCGAAATATCCAATTACAAAATATCATACTTTGAACCTTATGTATCCTAAGAATCATTAACGGCATACGTGTATACCACATTATAGGACATTATCTACGAATCGAGATTAAATTTGAATACCTTATTGGGATACGCGAAAACTCGAAAAAACTGCTATGTGCAATTTAGTTCAGTTTAGGAGCAATAATCCATATAGGTATATAATTTCAAAATAAAATTTCAAAAATAATGATTGCCCTCACCTTTTATGGAGAAGAGGTTCAAATTGAAAAATACGCAATTAATAATAAAATCAAAAATGCATACTTTGTAGAAAAAAGGAATGATTATTTCAATTCTGAATGTCAATATAAAAAAAATCAAAATTTTGAAATTAAAAATCTTAAAATTGTTATCTTAAAAATCGAAGATTATTAGATAAAAATGTTTAAATACTATCACTAGTTAGTCAAAATACCAAATATTTAAATTTAACTGATTATTTCGATATTTCGAACACAACAATGAATCAATAATTTAAAAAAAATATATTCTTGATAAAAGAGTTTTGATATTTTTATATATGTATTTTCAAAAAAAAAATTGAAACCTTTTTATAAAAAAAAAAATATAAAAAGGCATTATTAAACACCAATCTAAAAAATTAAACAGAATTTTAAAATTTTGAATTTTAAATCCTTAGATTATATCCATTTTTTATAATCAGTACGAATTCTGAAATATCATAATTTCAGCAGATTTTCAAGGTAATGTCTATACATTTTATTGTCTAGGTATTTTTGGATATTTACTTTTTGAGATTTTGTCATTGTGGATTTTTTCGATATTTCGAAAGTAACAAAAATTAATAAATAATTAAAACCAAAAAAACAAATTTCAACTTATTTAAAGTATTTATTTTATTCGTAATTCTAAATAAATAGAATCCTTTTATTCTCGAAAAATCTAGAATATGGACGGTTAATAATTTTTTATCCAATTTTTTCGATATTTTTCTTTCGATATATCACAGTTCAAGCATTTTTATTAGGTATCATTATATTGCAACATGTTGTCCGCAATGCTTTTAACATGCTAAATATAGGCCAATTAAATCAACTCATTTATAAATGCTCCTAAAAACAAAGTTCTCGGAAAAAGTTCTTAAAAAACATCAGCACTTTAGCACATCGACTAAATGCATCTAATAAGCTGAAGTATTCAAAATTTCTGATTATCTTAAAACACTTCAGCTATTTATATATATAAAGCTCTTAATGAGCAACAGCCTTCAATTTTGCTGTAATCATGCAATTATTTAAAACGATACCCAGGCCGAAGTGCATTGTGGTTTGTTGATATGAGTGTTGGGATATTCAGGAAGCTCTTTTGAAGGGTAGAACAGTTCAATTTTGCTTGTTTTTCCTTTTCTTATTTTACTTTACCATTTTAAGTTTTCCACAATTTTCTACGAAAGTACAACAACAACATTTTTACTTTTTAATTATTCTTCAGATATTTTTTTAGGGCTCTATGTAACTCGAGTCGTATGGTACTACCCCGGAAAATATCTTCGGATTAGTCATGTGAAAGTCGAATTTTAATATTGGGTAAGGTGGGTGTTATTTGAACAACCACATTTTTTCAAAATGTGAAAATGATAAATTGGTAAAAAACTCTAATTTCTTGAATTCTAAAATATCAAAAATTTAATTATAATATTTATTAAATAATTGTTTTTTAAAAAAAATATACTTCAGAAAAAAAAGTTACCTATACAGATTTTTAAAATCTTTAGAATTATTATTTTTATTTTCAATATTAAACTACTGTAAATTTTATTAAATTGAATCTTATAAAGACGTATTTCTTGTAGAGATAGTAGTAGTCATAATAATAATTCATTTTTTTATGTAAAATTCACTGATTATAGCAGCATAAGAAACAACCACAATTATTTAAATAATTAAAATATATTTATTTTAAAAAAGGAACTTTTTTTATTAATGTGTAGATTTTTTAAAATTTAAAAATGAATAGAACATGTTTGTATTTCAGTCGAATTTATTTTAATAAATGTATATATTGTAAGAATGGTCCAAATAACTAATGTGTTTTAAAACACAAAAGATCATTGTGTTTTGATCAGGTAATTTTATTTACCACAAATATGTGTTTCCAGTATTGTTTTTTTAAAATAATTTAAATAAGTGCTAATCGTTTAAATAAAATTCAAGATATCTATTAATAGTATAAGGAATAAATATGTTTGCAAATCAATCCTCACTTATTTTTTTTTAAATTATCCATAAAAATATTATTTGTTGTAATTGGGTCAGAAATGACTAAGTTGTGATTAATCACAGTTACACAAAATATTATTTAATATTAAATAAAATAAATGAAGTTCACAGATAGGTTATGTTTATGTATCGACTTAATACTAAAATAACCTATTTAATATATTAAAATGTTTGAATCATTTTTGATATTATGTCCGATTTAAATAAGCTATGACTAAAATTACAGGTAATTTAGTTTTCTTTAATTAAATTTAAGAAAAATAGTGTTTTAAATATCGATCTAAATATACTTTTTAATAAAAATAAAAGTACTTCATTGAATGCAAAACTCGATAGCGCTTATTAAAATCATTTTAAAAAAATATAATAACACAAAATAAGACTAAAATATTTTTTACAACATTTATGTTGTGATGATTTTTAGTGATACAAGAAACTTTTTTTAGTCTGTGTATTTTTGAAGCACCCTAATGTACAGTATATATAGTCTGTACTTACAGTATAGTGTTTGCCGAAGAGTCTGTATAGAGAATATGTAGCAAATATTTTAAGCTAGCGGAACGTAGGATTGTGTCTTTACAAACATTGTTTTTTAAATCGTTTTTTTAACTACATTTGGTTTGTTTGGACCGGGCAAAATATCTATTGATGAAACCTTATTAACACATGTCCACTCATCCGATCTAGCTGAGAATTGGCACTTATACTCGATGTACAATATATATAAGATGTTATTAAATTAATATTGAATTAAAATATAAATTACAAATTTACAAATTTAGTATAAAATTTGAATAATTTACTTATTTATATCGTAAAAACATCCATTTTGTACCTCCATATGGTCAACCTTATTCGCCAAAAAATTAAAATTATTTGAAAAAAATAATTAAATGATTCTTGAAATTATAATTAGTTTTGGTATATGTAGCAAAACAAAAACATATATTTTGGAAAATAAATTAACTTAATTAAAATAAAAATAAAAAAAAAACAATATAAAATTTAAAAAGGCATTTTTTGTTTAAAAAATGGCATGTTGGCAAAAGTAGAATTATAATTTTGGTAATATTTACCGGATCCTCTTCTGATCTTTTTTTAGGGATGTACGGAAGCTAATGTAAAATGTATATTTTCTCCCGCAAACCCCTCTTAGAGGGAGAAGTTTAAAGTAATAATTTTGAATGATCTATGGGGGAAGTTTTTTTTCCAAAGACGGAAAACTATAGAAAAAAAATAGGGTTAACCTCTATAGCCGTCTTTAGAAGGCGGGGTGACTTTTGAGGCAAAGTTGAATGGGCAAAGACAAATGGGACAAAGACCAATGCGGCAAACACAAATGAGACTAAGACAAATGCGGCACATAATAAATGAGTCAAACATTTAGACATTTGCGTCACTTTTATCTTAGGCATATGACAAATAAGGCAAAGCTATTTGGAAAATGAGGCACATGAAAAATGCGGCACATTCCAAGTGCGGCATAGGACACAACATGTAAAGAAACACTAAAACAGAGAAAAAGACAGATGCGGCACTTTATTTTAATGGACATCGCATCCAAATTACTTTTAAAAAGTGCCGCATTTGTCTTGAAAAAAATCCTTTGAAATAAAACTCACGGATTTACTATATATCTTTTCTAAAAATACACCAACCCTTTTCCTAGGTTAACGACATTATATACAAATGTTTACTGAATTGTGATTTAATAACGCGCTCAAGGCGGTGCTGCACGCATCTCAAGAAAACGCACACTCAACTACTCAACCGTATATGGTTATAATATATGCGTATATATAATGAGAGTGTAATGATTAAACTTGCTGTTTTATATATATATATACTATATAAATATAAATGTATATATCGACTTAAAGTCACGAATCGCAAGCCAGGATAAACACACAGGGGTACATACAAAAGAAATTGCGAGTTCTATTGTATGACGGGGAGCCATATGAATAAAAGAGTGATTAGGTATGCGCTTTAGATTTGGACAACCTCTCAACGTATATATTATATCCTTTGTTAAGCTTATGCTTGTGTGAGTGCGTGTGTTTCTGCATTGTTACGGTTGAATTTGACTTTTTTATAACTTGTACGTGGTTAAAACGAAGAGAAAACAACATTGAGGTAAAAAGAGAGAGAGAAAGAGCAACATTCTATTGTATATTGCAAAACTTTTGTACTGGAAGTGCGGTCAAAGTGGGTGACTATAACATGGCATCGACAAACTGCTGTAAGTGAAATTGTAGCAAAGTATCTCTTCGTGTGATCTTCTAAATTCCGAACGGTCTATCTAGATTAGATTGATTTTTGAAATATAAGTCTCTTAAATAAAGAGACAAACGTGCAGTTCTCAATTTAGAGCAATTGTGCCCATCTAACAAAGTATCAATTTCAGTTTTAGCTGAAAATAATATTATAGTTTTTTTTTGTACTTTAATTGTTAATTTTTCTACCAAAGTCTAACCTTCAAAAAATACCAGCCGATGGTTTTATATTTTAAACACCTTCTGAAAGCTAAAACGTTGACCTGCGTTGACAGTAGATGGTAATATTGTATTGCATTGTCATCTACTACTTATGAGGACTACTGTGTTGCCGCCAGAACGTTAAAGATCAACAAAGATCTAGTCGTCGACATCATTATGGTATAGTGCAGGCCTTTCCAAACCAAATTCTTCGCGGGCCAGAAATAACAAAAATTAAAATAATCACAAATAAACAATCAAATTCGTACAAGATTTATATTTTGCTTAAATATTGAATTTGAATTTTTGTTCTAGAGCATATTAACAGATTGTTTTGATTTTTATCTGAGTGAAAAACCCATCTAACATTTATTTTTTGATTAGATTCGCACTCTTTATTGTGTCATATTTCGAAAATTATATTTTTCGTATTATTATATATATATTGAAAAGTTCAATCTCTGTTATTAAGTAATTTAGAAATTTCTGCAAATCGTTTTTTTTAAATTATAGGGCCATTTATTTTGAATTTAGTGAAGGGGTTCATAAAAATAATAAAAGGTTGTGTCCAACGCAATGAATACATTTTTATTACCATGAAGAAATTGTGGTTTACAAAGAAAAAAATTGTAATAATATTATATTATTATTTTATATTATTATTAGTAAAACAATGCATGTATTTGGGAATTTTAATTTATATTGGTGATATTTTTGTATTTATTTGGCCTCAAAATTTTTGGAATATTTCTTATTTGTTTTAAGCACAACATTTTTTTTGGTTAATATTTTTGTATCTTATAATGTTAGCTTTTATTTGCAACCATTTTTATCATTCGAATAAATGATTTACTAATCATACTTTTGGGAGAAAAAATTATAACATAATAAATGGATTTTGGCATATCTTTTCACTTTTCATAAAAAATGTTAAGTTTTCATTAAAGTTTGATTAGCCGTGGCAACATTAAAATAAAATAAAATATATTTAAAAATATATTTATGTAATATGATTTATTTAGTTAAGTTTATTGTATAAAAAAATAGCAATCTCAACAATATAGTTTTTTAATAGAAAATTATTTAATGGTCGTGCAATACTAGTTATCTTTTCATACTTATATTATATATATGAAAACATTTATCAATAATAGGTTCATATATAAAACAGATATATTAATAAATCCCCCTATTTTGTAATTTTCTATAAATATGAAGTTTTCATAAACTTTGAGCTGACGTGGTCACTTTACTTTCACCTAAAAGGTAAAAAACTAATACAATGATTAAAAAATATAGAAGAAATAAAAAAATAAAAAATAAAAATCACCCTTAGGGTCTAAAGGCAACCCTATTTAGGGTCTTAGCTTTACCCCTATCCATCTTTTACAGAAAAAAATAATTGTGGATTATGTTTGTAAAATAATTATAATTTCATGTAAATTAAAAAAATAAATATTGAATAACATCTCTGTTTTCTTATAAACATACATTATAAAAAACAAAAACATGTATCTCATAATTATTCTTAAAACACTTTTTCACATATTTCTATGACATATTATCCAAAACCTAGCGCATTTTTATATTTATGGCCAAAGTTTAAAAAAATAACTAAAAAATAATTACAGTTTATCATTTTAAGATGTATAATCATTTCAAGATTTATAAAAAATGTTTTATATTTTTTTCCGATTAAGGAATTTAAGACAATGAATAAAATATATTTATGTTCTGAGATTTTTTTCACACTTGACATTTTCTAAACTCTTATTCCCAATTTTAAAAAATGTTTTTTTGCTGACAAAATTAATTTTGTGAAACCGTGTTTAACATTTCAATGGTATAGTATGGAGAATATCTATACATATTCGTAAAGGTATTTTTTTAACCTTAATTAGCCATATTTCAGAAACAATTTAAAACATTTTTAGTTTTTGAGGTCAGTTTAAAAAAAAAAAACAAAAATATAAAAAATACATAGTATATAAAAATACTATAAAAATAAAATGTTGATTTTTTTTTTGTTTAGTATTTGGAATATGATATAAGCAAAAAAAACTTCAACCGTTCTATTATGTTGTTTGCTTTAAAAAAAGAATATTACATTTTCACACTTTTCACTGAATGTACAAAATTACTGTTTCTGTAAAATTTTCGGAACTTTGAAGACCGTTCTAGTACAAAAAAATGGATGACATTTTTTTTCAAATTCTGAAGAAACTAAAAGATTTTTTCAATATTTTTAATTAAGAAACAAAAATAAAAAGTTCGAATTTCAAAAGTCGCTTGAAGTTTTCAAAAGAGACTTTTGGCCACAATTCTTAAAAAGTTCCCCACCGTGCGTCGGTTTGCCGCTACTGGTCTAGTGAATAGTTGATGAAATTTAAAGGAGATACGATATGGAAAAGGATTGCTACTAAAAACCTTGTAGAAACTCAGAAAGCTGGTCAGAAACACATTTGACAAGTTCCATAAGGAAAACAAAATCTAATAATTAAAATTACAAGTTCATTAGGAAGTTAAAAAGCCATATTATTGTTAAAACTTTATTTATCCGGCTGCCGATAAATTATTCGAAATTATCCTCTGATGCAGCTTTTTACATTATCAAAGCATTATTTTGGTGACAATAATTATTTATGGGTACAACACTTTATTAATTTTATTATTTTTGGTAAGAATAATTTATTTATAATGTAAATTTTTATATTTTAGGCAGATAATTTATATTTTTAAAGGCACATAGGGTTCACATTGAGACCTGCGTACGAAATAACAAAACAAGCAACAACTATTTTAAAAAAAAGACATTTATAGACTGACATATTTATAATGTAATTAAAATGAAATAATCGATATAAAAAAATATTATTCTATATTAAAAGTTTAGCTTTTTCTTACGAATATAATGTAAACATTAAAATATGTATTAATATATTTAAAATAATCAAATAGGGGCTCGAATCTTTGTATTTAGGTGGCGTGACTAACAAGGTTTAGGAATACCTGATTTAGACCTATCCTTTTTAGGTCTTTCGAACAACATATTGAAAAATTCATTAGAATAGCAAGAGCATTTATTTATTAGAACCGTTTTAGGTCTTGACAAAAAGAGGAAATCCTCAGGGAGGCGCATTCTTCCGTGGTAATTCTCAATGATAGAGGCTAACCAACATAATATTTTATATAATGACGGATGAATCAATTCGATTCATTTCCATATGTAGCATCGTATAGTGTCGTTGGATCAGACACGCGACATGCGCGGTATTGCGCTATTTGCCGATAGCGCACCGATCCTATAACATATATAACAAAAACCGATAAGGGTAGTTTTATTCACTCATCGTTTTATGCATATACATATACAAAATGTACTCGTACAGATAAATATAACTTATATAATACAAATTGAATATTGTTTTATTATTATAGTTTAAAAGGACTCGACTGTATAATTAGGATTGCGATTGATATTTGCATTCAACGCAATGGAGGGTAAAGGTTAAATGTTAACATATAAAGGTGTGTGTGTAAACTTGAAACGCGATCACCGCACGGGCGATTGGTAAGGGGTATAAAAACGGTAATTATACGTACATTGATTTTCATGACATTCCATTAGATATTAGAACAAAGAATCAATCAATCAAACGCATGTATTTCTAATATATATAGTATATATACAATTACAATATATTGAACATACATCCTATAATTATAGTAAATATATTTGTTACATTTATCCCTCTATAAGCGGCATAGGGTATGGTATAGAGGGCTTGCTCGCTTGTCGGTCAATGCCTTTAAAACCAGCCTTTTCAATCCAGCGCAGCATCTGCAGACACGATTTCGATTAAAATACCATGATAGCCTCGTGAAATATATCGAAATGATTTGTATCTGTGACTTATTTGCGTTTTCAGAAATCTAAATATTTAGCTTTTTTTAAGTCTGTCTTAGCGTGCAAATGCTTTAGAAAGAAACAGTTTACCTGCATAATTTTAAATGTCTTCTAATTGATACAGCAGAGATATTGGACCCTATGCCTAAACATAGCCATTTCTTATATCCAAAATCCTAATTAATACAATTTTTAATACGATTTTAAGGAAATGTCTCGATTTTTTGGATTTAAAGCAGCGATATCTATTTTTTAAATTTTAGAGTACTTAACAACCCCTAATGCGTTAGAGAAAAAGATTATGTTTTGACAATTTTTATCAAAAAGTGACAATTAAGACATTTAAAAAAGTCATTTTCGACATTTTTTAAAAAAGTTCAATTTGTACATTAAATAAATAATTTGGAAACCATTTTTATTAGAAAAATCGGACAAACACATAAAGGAACATATTTATTTTTAGAAGAATTCTAACTCCACACAATTCAAACTCTCCTAATGATCCAATTTAATCTAAAGCCAGGAAGCCAGGAGTGACATTTAAAGCATGTTCAATTTAGAGTTTTCATCTAAGATTTAATTTAGAATTTTGAATATTGGGTAATGTGGCAAATGGTCCTGCAGGTATTTCGTCACCTCTTGGAAGCACGATTTAATTGTTAATAAGATAGATGGTTTCATGGTAACATTTCAAACTTTACTGGATAACAGAAAGCTTTTCGAGATATTGTATGATTACCATGTTGATTTTTGTCCTTCATAATTTTGGTTTTTCATAATTCTAATAGAAATAATAATCTAATAGATGTTCTTATTTTTATGTTCTTGGCATACCATCAATCGTTTACAAAAAAGAGCACTTAATATTATTTGGACTTTATTATTACATTTTTTTGATAATTACTAAATTTCAACGGTTTGTATGACTAGGCCAGTTTTTTGTCAATTTTAATTTAAATGGACGATGTTTATCTATTAATTTAAAACAATATAAGCGATTGAAACTTTCAATCAATTTCTCGTAATAGTGATTCCGTATTTAAAAGTGCTTGAAAATTTCAATAGCGATTCATAAAAGCGATTCTGTAATGCATTTACGACTAGCTTTCAAACTTTCGGCTATTGAAAATTCAATCCAAAATTCAATCAGAAATTAGAAGGTGAAACATAAAATAAAAATGGAATATTTTCATAATTCGTATAATTTGAGTGAGAGTGAGATTCCCTAAGCAAAACTTTAAATATTGAAAGTCATTTCAATCGTGTTACGTGATCGCTTAGTTTCAATAAATCCTCAGCGATTAATACTTTTACAATTGAAATGCCTTTCAATATTGAAAGTTTCAATTGCTTGCGGAATCTCGGTCTAAATATGGCTTTTTGTTTATTTAAAAAAAATGAAATTTAAATACATTTATTCTTAGCCATTTTTAAATTAGAAATTCGTGTTTAAGAGAAATCAAAAATGCACTAAAACCTTGAATATATTATAAATTTAAAATAAACATGTACCCTTTAAACATTATAGTAACATTACCAAGTATACATACAGTGAATCAATAATGCAGCACAGTTATGGGTATCAAATTTAAAAGATCATTTTCTATGTACAAGGATTAAGATCAAAAAGGAATATTTTACGAGTTTGGTAATCTGTATCACATGTTTGTTTGTGATAGGCTTCCAATTAGAAAACTAAGAATACATAAAGAAGCCTTTGTATAGGGTCCTTCAAAGAAAAAAGGTGCCTTAATGGCAATTTGTGGAATTAACAAATTTGGACACTTTTTTTGTGTATACATCTGTGTTAACATCATAATTAATGTCCAAACCCCTTCACGAGATAAGCGCCCCTAGTGAGTATAAAGGATCCCTATATACCAAACTTGCATAATTTTCCAGTTCAACGAGTAACCATTAAAGTACTGGAGCTACTTTTAGAAGAACATAAGCTAATATTTCTTTAAGCCTGTGTTTTCGGTACCATGGATTTGTGATGATCTTCGTTGGGGGCAATATTTAAAGGAAAATTTCGTTGGTTGGGGTGAAAAATGGAACTTTCTGAACATGATTACGGCCTTTTATTGCCCACTTAAATACCACACTCCAAAAACTAACCGGGCATACAAAAAAAAACTATTTTCAATTAAATATATCATCAATAAATGTAATATACAAAACATTAAAAATTTATTATTTTCTCAGGTAAATAATTTTATGGATCACAGCAATTTAATTGTAATATCTAGAGTCTTAGAGACAAAAAAGAATGAAAAAAGAGACGAAAATAGAGAACAAAATTGTAACCAAATTAAGACCGAAAATAGAGACCATTTAAATCACAGTATTTACATAAATATTTATTTATACATATAAGAATTAAATATTATTTACCTGAAAATTTAAAAAGGAGTAAAAAGCAATTACTAAACTATTTAAACAAACGTGATAAGGATTTGAGGAGAAAAAATAATTTCGTATTAATGAAAAACTCCCTAAAAACTTTTATTTGCAAGTCTCAAATAAAAAAATGAACTAAGTTGCTCCGCAAGGATTTATTCTCACAGTTGCTCAATATGAAAAAAGTTGTTCAATAATGTTGTGTTCTTAAAAAAAAAGTATTACAACAAAGTTAAAGTCGCTTTTTAGTAAAAGTGATAATGCCGGGCTTGCTAATTACTGAAGCAAATTCAAACACATTTTCCGGATATGTAAAGATCAAGTATTGTTATTTGAAGTTAAATTATTTTTTTAACTTAGAATAAGTCCGCATTCCTATTAGAATTTGTTCCTTTAATTTTGAGTAAGATCAGACGAAGTACTTTTTTGCCTTGAGTAGAAGCTAAACAACTCGCGTCTATTCTCATTACTTTCAGTAAATTAATTTTAAAATATTCGCGGTTCTCGTGTGGTCCTTATTTTTTTACTCTTGGCAGGAGAACTTAATGCATACTCCAACAATTTTTTATATACGAGTATAGATAAATTATCGGCACCTGAATTGTGATTCTAAACAAATGTTAATGTTTAGTTAAGTTGGACGAGAAGGAGAACTGAAGGAGAAAAGTTTTGCAGGACTCCCTATATTGTCAAACTATAGATAGATGTCATCTAGATAAAGATAATTGAAAAAAGAGTCTGAAGTCTCCAAATGCATATAAAAGAGACCTTAAGTACTTAGGCTGAAAATTGAGACCAAGTCTCTAAAAAGAGACCTCCTGAAATGCCTGTAATTTAAAACTGTTTTTGATCTTGACCCATTTTAAGAGCATCAGATGGAATTAATTTGCATATTTTGCCTGCTCAACATTCTTTCCAACATTAATTGAAAGATCGTTTTCTCACGTATCCCTACTATAAAAAAATACTAAATACTTTCACAAGTCGCTCCAATACATATATAAAAAAACCTTAATTAAATCTTATAAGATTTTATACTTCCTTTTTCCTTTCTTCAGCTCATTCATTACTTTATAAGTTATTGCCCAACATTTTAAGAATCAGCCAAAAATAATACATATATAATTGTATAATACTTTTTATAATTTATTTTTTCTAATGAATAATAAAAGATAAAAACAACTCACCAAGCAGCAACAGTTTGATGTCCTTCGCCGCCTGTATGCCATCCTCCTTTAGGTTTTTCTCTATTAGTTTGGATCTGGCTATGGCCTCTCGCTCTTCGGCCGAGGATGCACATCCCATTTTGAATAAAGGCGTTTTGACTGCTTTTATTAAACTTCACTCACAAAATAATCGCACTAAAATGTAGTGCGGAAAAACGGAAAAAAACCGAAACAAAAACAAGACCGGCGGCGGCAACGAGAATATTAAGAGAGTGTTAGTGTCTGATTTTCGATAGCAATTCGTGGGAGGATTGCGAAGTGCACTTCTTTATGCTTTGGATAAGTCGGAATTATTAAAAACTTCGTCGTCGTTGTGATTTGCACTGTCTATGTTGCGAATTGAAAATCTACGGAATAACAACAACAACATATTAGATTTGACTTTGGAAAAAATGGTATTTACGGAGTCAGTCACACAGTATTATACAGATACTAAATGCAGTATAACGTCGACTGACCAAACGCCACAAACATACACATACACACACACACAGAAATGGGGTTCGCCGACGTTGGGAATGTTTAGTTCTATACTAAAGTATAAAATAGGTATAGTTACACATCCGGTACGCACAGTGAACACCAAACACACGTAAACAGATACTAATACACACACAAGTGAGACGAGATCGCGGCAGCAACAGCAGCAAGCATAAATGTATATATATATTTAAATATATATAAAAATTATATCTATAAACAACGAGTCTGTACACCTTTTTCAATCAACATAAACATTTACATTAAACAAACCAAGGTTAAGAGTGGATAATTGGTCAGTATTTAAAAACCGTTTTTCTTCTGCAATCGGTCGCTTGCAATACAACAACAACAACAAACGCATTTAAAAAATGACAAGTTTATGAAAAAGGCTGACGGCAAAATTGAGCAAGTGTGCGCGCATAATGTGTATGCATATGTGTGGGTCTGTATTTGTATCCACTTGGAATTCCGGGAGAATGTGTTCGGCTAGATATATGTATATGTGTGTGTGTGTGTTTTTAGTGCTGTACAAACAAAAAAAAACAAGATACTAAATTTAATGCCGCAATTCCGTTGAAGAATGGAAATGACTCAGTTTGGGCGTTTGATTCTGGACCACATTCACATTCATTAATTGCACACACACACACAAACATATGTACACGCAATTATATCGGCTGAACCGAATCGAAATTGCAGGCCAAATAAACACAAGAGATCAAAACACACACACAATCATACACACGCAATATCGACACACATGGAAAATAACTTCATCTGTCAAACAAATATGCTTGTGTGTGTGTGTGTTTTGTGTATGTGTGTGTGTAGGAAACAATTTATTTGTATGGTGCACAGAAATTTGTTTTGGCTACGAAACGCGACTTTCGGGGGCACGATATTTAGCGGACGATTTATGAGCACGCGCGCACAATGTCTGCGTATATTAACGCAGTTTTCATTCAATTTATTATTGTTTTTACCACTTAATTGGCGAGAAAACTTGTCCCGCCCGATGCAATAACTTGATTGAAAATTCAATATGGCGACAACAATCGACCGACGAGAGCGCTGCGAACCGTTTGTTTCTGTTTATGTGTGTGCGTGTGTGTGCAAACGTCAAAACTTGTAGGGTTGTGTGCTCTATTTGTTTCGCACTAGATGGCACCACTTATAAGATAAATGAATACATTTTATATTAATAATAATAATATAAATTTATTTATTTGAACATTTTGGATGTTTTTAGTTGGTATGCATATACATTTTTTAGTATTACCAATTTATACTAAATCTTACAATATAATCTTAAATAATAAGGATTTTTAAATTGTCATTAGAAATTCATATGAAACTGTAGATATATAGATGTATAAAATAAAATAAATAATTAAAATGAGAAAGAAAAATACATTATAAATTATATTAACTGTACTTCAAGTATATAAGAAAGAAAATTATAAGAAAAATCGAAAATAAAACATAAATAAAAAAGTAATCTAGATTAAA
The DNA here is from genome assembly GCA_010015015.2 of Bolitophila cinerea. Lineage (NCBI taxonomy): Eukaryota > Metazoa > Arthropoda > Insecta > Diptera > Mycetophilidae > Bolitophila > Bolitophila cinerea. Next base: position 18,450 of record JAAAKO020099593.1, read on the forward strand.
ATTAAAATTAAAAATAGAACAATATAATTACACTTCATTCATTCAAACATAAATATACGAACATGTTTATTAAAATGTGCCCTTATGTGTATACGTACCGAACCACTACTTTATCATTCCGAATTTAATGCACTGAGAAGTACTGCAATCTCTTGGATTCAAATGTTAAAAAAAATGTATTTCTTCGTAAATCCAGTGGAAAAGAGTTCCATAGCTTAGCGCAATTATCCAAAAAGTGCTATCAGCAAAATTCGTCTTAAAACTAGTTAACGAGATACGTCCTGCGTCCTACTGTTTGAATCAAAATTAATCGTACTAAAGATATCCTCAGGAAGTTTAGCTTGCTCTTATATTCTGAGTCAAGTGGGAGTGAAATGGAATCACAATAAAGAAAATGTGGTATTAGCACATCACAAGCAAGTTTTAGACGTATGTGTTTTGGAGTGATGTAAGATAGTGTTTTTAAAATTGTGCAGACCATATAACACTTTACTAATTATAGCCGAGACGTGGTTGTCCCATTTAAGCTTAGAGTTCATATAATAACTCCTATATTTTTCACTTTCATAGACCACCCAATTTTTATTCCATTTACAATATAACATTAATCAAGGACTCGTCAATAACTGTACTCGATCTGTGGAATACGATGGCTTGGGTCTTAGATGAATTTAAAGTAAGGTTGTTTAAACGAGACCAAGCAGACACAGCTTCAAGGTCTTTATTGACCATTATCACAATATCCGTAAATGAGTTTAATGGGCCGGAGTAGTACACTTGAGAGTCATCAGCAAAGAGATGTACTTTACAATGACTTAAACAATTTGGAAGGTCATTTATTTATGAACAAAGAGAATAGCATAGGTCCAGCAACCGTACCTTGGATAACGCCTGAATGTATTGGAATAGAACTCGAGAATTTTGAATTATTTTTTCCACCTGAGTTCTATAACTTAAATATCATTTTATTATTAACTCGTATGCGTTATTAGAAACAAGGATTTTTTTAAGTTTATGTTTATTATTAGTTTATTACTCTACGCCTATATTGTTCCCGCCCGATTATTCCTACAAAAAACATGAGTCAAAAACCAACGAAAAATTATGCTTTAGCTGTATCTCAGTCTATATACAACTAGTCTTTTGATTTGTATCAAATAATTAAAAAAAAATCATATATATTTTTTAATCTTGCGGCTGTTCCTACTTTTGTCTCTAAATGTGCATGAGAAATATATTCTCAGTAATTTTTTTTTTGTTAAAAGTTCAATTTCTATAAAATAATTGGCTGAATTTGCTGATATATATTGCAAAAACTATATTCACTTATTTAATTTGATTTCTTATTAACAAATTAAATGGTGCCCTTTAAAAAATAGTAAATATGATTAAATTATTGTACTTATAAAAAATATTATTCACTCTTTTAAAAATGTTTTTCTGTTTTAACTAGTTTTTTTCGGCAAAACTTGCCCGCTGTATTAATATTTTCAAATATTATTAACAGTGCCAGGTCTCAATAGAAAACCACAATATAGTATTTTTAATGTTTTAATTAATTTTAAACTACACTTTAGGCTTCTTAGGCAGCGTGCCAAACGCCGATATAACCGTGCCCTTTGTTCCGGTTACATTCGTGGTTAATGGCAATCCGGATGTTGCTTTAGTTACAGCTGCCGGTTGATCCCACTTCGATTTTCTGCAAAATACACATTTTATTTGATCTAACTTGTCCAAGAATGTTTATCTGTATCTTTTAATTACCGTTTTTTAGCTTCTTCTTCAGCCTTTTTTGCTGCTGACATCAAATCAAGTTTAAGGTTATCTTTGCGATCCTTTTCTCGCTTTTCCATTTCCACCTTTTGAATGCGGGCCAGTTCCTCGTAAAATGATTCTTTGCCTGTAAACAATATATAGAATACGTAAATTATCAATATTAGACATAAGTAAATATAAATTATATTTACCCCATTGCAGTGGATCGTAAATTGCCGGTGGATAATTCGTGCCCAGTTCATCGATATCACAGAACTGAATGAGTTTCTCGTAGATGCTGGGATTTCGGAATTCCTTTCGCTCTTGAATCACTTTGTTCATGTCCATTCCGTTCTTCATTTTCTCGTACATATTTGTAATTTTATCCTGTAGTTCTTGTGGACACTTTCCCTTCGGTTCAGCCGGTAAACTAAAGCCGTACTCAGCTGCACGATCCCGCTTGACCGGTACGTCTTCACTTTCGACGACCGGTTCTTCCTCTTCGGAGATCTCCATGTTCACTTCTTCGTGATTCGGTGATGTGTTGTCGTAGTCATCGTCGTCCGAGATAACGGTATCGTCGTTATAGCTTACCAGCCGCAGTGACGATTTGGACGGACGCCCCGACGCCGAGGACGTCTTTGAAACAACGGGCGGTGTCGCAACCCTTGCAATCGGTATAATAACCTACAAATACGAACACATATCAAGTATACTACATTTTACATAAACAGAAAATAAATTTTGAGATCTATACCTGAGACTCTGTGGATCCACTGTCACTGTCATCGTCATCATTGTAGTCGCGATCATCCTCGTTCTCCGAATCCGTGTACTGAGCTGTGAGCGATGCCAGTGCTGAATTGTTTCCGCTCATTGTGCTTTGTGGTGTTATTCTAAGCGATTCTTAGTTATTTTTCTTCAAAAAACAATAATATGATAGATAAATACACATGGGACGCGCGCGCGCTCCACAAAAGCGAAAACACAAACAAAGTTTGACGTACGGATTTTGACATATAAATATATTAAAATAAACCGCAAAATGTCAGAACATTCCCGCACGGACTCGGTGCGCGCTGCGCACGCTTTTGCGGTTATTCGTAGTGTACTAGATTTAGATTTAGAGCGAACGCACTCTAGTTATAAATATAATATAAAAGAGATAGTACACGGAGCCCTTGGGTACCGGTAAACCCATACTGGGCGATAATGGTTTATATAAAATCGCAAGTTTAATAAAAATATTTATTCACAACTTTATCCTTACATTTTATTAAAGGAGTGGTCTACAAAAATACTAATTATATGTACGGCCCATGACTAAAATATATTATATTAGTCCAAATTCTTTGTGGCAAATGAATAACTAATGTGAGTTCAATGATTATTAAATTTAAAAGGCATACGACAAATTGAATATTTATGTAATCTAGTACATTACAAAACATACAAAATAAAAACTGCTATAATAAAAAATAAATTTCAACTCTCTGTTTTGCTTCGCTCTTTCGTGTCGAAAACGATACGACGACGGTCAACGCAACAGCAAAGCTATAGCGCATTTCATTTATACAAAATAGAAAATTCAATCTGCATCCACGCGCACGCATACTGCGATCCCTGCTCCGAATCCAACGCAAAACACAAGCAAACTCAGCACAACAAAGGCCACCACGAGAGCGAAAGCTCGCGCCAGTTCGCACACAATATTTCGAAATTCTCTCCATTGCACCGTGGTGACTCCTCTCTCTCTTGTGTCTCTTTTGTCGAACACGAAACGAAAACACAGCAGGAGAAAAAAATTATAAATGGCTGACAAAGACATTCACGGAAAGTGTAGTGATGGTGTTTCTATCTTTGCAAACTGTGTAAACTATAAAATGGACGCTCAAAACTATCATCAACATCAGCATCAGAATACGGCGCAGCCCGTCAACCGCATCAAATCCTATTATCCTAACGTAAACGAAGAAGATACGCCTTTGCCACGCTCGTGGAGCTCACTCGACAAATGCCAGTCCATCAATTTGGACCAAAATAATTTACGTGTGAAGTACAAAGGTTTTTATCCCAGTATTTTTTGTATATTTTATTATAAATATGTATATATCTACGTATATAATACGTTTATGAATGTATTCCCAAATTGAGAGCATTCTCACCCGGATTGTGTGAGGGCATATTCTGGACAACGACGAGGGTGTCACAAAAAAGCTTAATCGTCTTTGTCGAACGTTTTCCATAAAGTGCGTACATAATGTATATATATATAGGGAAAAGTCGTCATCAGCTGATTTTCATTGTCGCGCTCTGTCGCTCGGAGTCGAAGCTGTCATGTTGAATCGTGCTGAGCGCTGAGAGAAACGCACGTATAACGTAATGGCGTTGGGTGCAATTCGAAATCGCAGCAGCACAGCATAACATAAACAAACCAATGAAATATGCTGTGTTATGTATTATGTTATTGCATATATTTTACATACATATATTATTGCTGTGGCGATCTGTGTTAATGTAATTATGCAGAGATATGGAAAATATGATTAAAATACAACTCATAGCAATTATCATCGAAATTAGCACATGATTTCTATGATTTTCTATGTTTACAACTTTTTTTTTGGTTTCATTGATTTGTGTTAGTGTCTATTTGAATTTGTATTATAAATGTTAAAATTATTTAAGTTATTTGTATTTAAAACAAGTTATTTGATTTACTATCGCTTGAGTGTTCTGTTATCAACAAAACTCCATGGAATTTATTTAGTTTTAGCAAAAGTAAATTCATGTTTTCAAAACAATAATTATCAATTGGTTTATTGATTTATTTCATGTTTTTATTCGTTTTTTAGGAATCGGAAAATCTCACAATGACGCCGCTTCGGTTCGAACTGATTTCACTATACCAGCTGCATGTGGCATATATTACTTTGAAGTTAAGATCATCTCAAAAGGTCGTGATGGCTACATGGGCATCGGATTGACGTCCAGTAATTTCAAAATGAATAGATTGCCGGGTAAGCGAACGCCATGACCGAATACATATTTTATGAATTCTTTATTTAATTAAATTATTTGCAGGCTGGGACAAACAGTCGTACGGATATCATGGCGATGATGGAAATTCATTTTGTTCATCGGGTAATGGTCAACCGTATGGGCCAACCTTTACCACCGGTGACGTTATTGGTTGTGGTGTAAATTTTGTGGACAACACTTGCTTTTACACAAAAAACGGTCATCACCTGGGCACTGCTTTCAAAGAAATGCCGGTACTATTTTCACTTATCTGGTTTTTACAAGTTCCGTTTTTTATTATTACCATTATGTGACTTAACACAGGCCAATCTATATCCCACCGTTGGCCTGCAGACGCCTGGTGAAATTGTTGAAGCCAACTTTGGTCAGGAACCGTTCAAGTTTGACATAGAGGACATGCTGAAGGAGCTACGTGCCTCTACGCGTGCTTCCATATTTGAACATACGTTGCCAACCGATCAGGGCGACTGGACGGGTCTTCTGCACAAGTAACACAATTCTAGCAGCATTAAATGCTAGCGTAATTCTAACGTTTCGTCTTTTCAAAACAGAATGGTTTCATCATATTTGGTTCATCACGGCTACAGTTCAACGGCCGAAGCTTTTGCCAGAAACACCAATCAGAACCTTACTGAGGAATTACCTTCCATCAGGAATCGTCAAAGTAAGGAATTTTGTCGTTTTTTAATTAATAATCCTTATATTTATAGCGTGGGTTTGTTATGAAAATGATTTCAATTTCGGTGGCATTTAAAATTCATAATGAGCTCATTTAACATTAACCAAAACACGAAAATCGGCCATATTTTAGAAAAAAAAACTACAGTTTTACCAAAGGGTTCTGATGAAACATGAACTATTTGTTAACAAATGAAAGGAAAGGGCAAACATAAAAATGATATCGGTCCAGTCGACATGACTTAACTATAACCGAAAGACTCATTTAACTTGGCCCAAAGACATAGATAGATATAAATATTTGGGAGAAGGACTACCTAAAAGGAAATCGTCATGCAAGACTTAAAATTTGGGCCTATTATGCCTCCAGTGATACTGTTTATACAAGAGAAAGACAAAGATCACTCTTCAGTAAAGCATTTCGATTGCTCTATAAAAGAGACGATACGATCCAGTTTGGTATTGGAAATCTTGATTGATTATTTAAGAAGATGTTTTCTATAACAAAGTGTCAAGGAATATCACTAATGGACGAATAATCCTAATCGGATAAGAACAGCACAGCGATTCTGTCCAGCGTTGTAGTAAAAAAACTACAAGAACAACAAATTGTGCTCTAATGACCACTAAAATAAGCCGGTGACAGGCAAAGAGACCTTCGAAAAATCTCCCAAAATCTCTTTTCTCTCTCCTTCGCTTAGTGTTTTTATTAGAAAAAGAGTACTGCTCTTTCGCAGCACATCATGTCTATATTCTTGTATACTGAAAATGTTATGGAGTCTATTTCATGCCAATTTTGTAAGTCACAACCTCGTGACCATAGCTCACTGAATTATGCGTTGGGCGTATTTCTTATGGAAAAAAATACAGTATCATTTACTGCCCTAATAAACGCTTAAGATGTGTCCTGCTTGTCAGAATAAGCCGTTTAAAGATATATTTTATAGATGCTTGATCAAAATGGAACCAACACTAAATTTCAAGATTAAGCGATAGCACATTTACTACACACTAGATTAACTAGTCTTCTGCTTAATGCACTTTAAAGGCGAGCGTAATAACAATTGGCATCTGGTCATGTTAAAATTTTGCTTCATTTTTACAGTTTGGTCGTTTTATACCCGTAGAGACTAAAACACGCAAAAGGATTTAACTTTTTTTATCATTACTTTAGTTATAATCACGTCGTGGATCCTGTCGATTGATGACAAATACGGTTAAAGCAAAAAAACTCGTTCTTTTTTCCTTTAACCACTGTGCACAGTGCTCAGACTCAGCTCAACTTGTATCAGTAGTTTTTGATCTCGTTTAAATGTGGTTACGTGTGGTTACGTTAATCGAAAAAACCTACTCTGCGCTGCTATAAATATAGTATAATGACCTCTAATCAATGTGTTGCTAATCCATAAACATATTCTAATAGAAATTCTTAAACTTGTGATGTCCGGTCGCATGGGCATTGCCATTGAACACACGCTGCGCTCGTATCCGGGGCTCTTGGAAAACAATCAAAACCTCCTGTTTTTATTGAAATGCAGACAGTTCATTGAAATGGTAAATGGATCTGACTTTGAGGTAAGAAAGTTCAGTGTTTTCGTGCCAATCTCTTGGCTGGAACCCTCCCTTTGATAATGTAATGTTTTATTCTATGTTTGCCGTTTTGTTTGGTTGTGTTCAGAACTATTTATCGTCCCGATCGAGTCCTGTGCAGACGTCCGTTATACAGTCGACAAAAACCTACACAAACGGAAGTGGCACCCAACTGGAAAACACAATATTGTCCGAGGACGTTCTAAATAGAGACAATCAAGATCTAATCAGTACCGCTCTTAGGTAAGCATATACGTTTTTTATATATTGGAATCTGTATTAAAGTGTCTGAATTTCTATTTACAGTAATTCAGAATTCACATCAACGAATAATATAGAAAATACAATAGAACCAAATATAAACCACGAAGATGTTCAACTTAATAACCAAATTAATGCGGCAAACAATGTCGGTGTTGGTGGTGGAGGTATTGGTGGTGGTGACTATACCGGTGATGTGGAAATGGAGAACGGTCATAGTGTAACAAACGGTAAGTAAATAAATCGGTTTCCCATTTTTTAAAAAATCGTCTCAAAGAACGTTTTAATATTTTAGGAAATGGACACACTAATGGTGGAGCTATAACAGACAATAATTTAAACGAAGCTTGTGATTTGGACGAAGACATGGGTAAATTTTGTGATTTACTTGCGTATATATTTGAATGAAAATGTAAATCATGTTATGCAGACATAGATCTCACACCAAATAAGAAATCTACTAAATCTGGGGTAGAACGCATGCTCGAATTTGGCCGAGAACTATTCCAATTGAGTCAGCGTTTAGAAAAAGACCATGGAGCCAATGAGACTAATCAGAAAATGCTTGAAGTAGGTTAACACAAAAAAAAAATACGATGAGCTAATCATTTTCAATTGTATTTAAATAGGACGCATTCAGTTTACTGGCATACTCGAATCCGTGGGCTAGTCCGCTGGGCTGGCAGCTATCTCCATCGAAACGTGAATCAGTCTGCTCTGCTCTAAACTCTGCCATATTAGGTGAGCCTATTGTCAACTTTTGCTATAATATTTCAAATGGATATTAATTTGATGTGTTTTTCTTATTATCAGAATCCATGAATTACTCGTGGCGACCACCACTAGAAATCTGCATAGCTCATTCCGGTGAGTTGCTTCGTGTGATGGCCAGCTCATCGATAGGATCTTGCGCGTTCGCTAATATCGAAGATATCTTACAATACCACTGACATCAAAACGTTCTTAGCGCTATTTCCTAAAAAAAACATATTTCGACCGTTGTTTGCTGTAGAGGTATAGTGAGAAAAAGAAAGAGAGTTCTATTCCTCAAAATATGGTTCATTTTAATAACAAACAAACCAATTTAATGAACGTTTAGATTCAGCAAATCATAATTGTGTATATAAATATTTTTATTTGATTAAACATTTTTCCTCCCGATTTGAGATTGTACTTTTGCGCAAGGCATTCGCTCGTCTTTGTCGCACTATATATATATAATTTACCTTTGCGTAAACTACACATAATTAATAATATATTATGATACATAGAAAATAGACGGAATATACACACTTTCAATCACACATAATTCATCTTATACCCAAATCCCGCGAAACACACACACACACCCAAACAAATGAAGTACAGCTGTCTCTTGTTTTGTTTATTAGAATCTAAGTATATTCAAAAATTAACAAACATATATAAAACCTATTGATTTTTTTATAGCATTTTGTAATTAATTTAAATTAGTTTAGTTTATACAAACAAAATTATATATATAAATATACATAGGGATACAAAACAAATAACTTACTGCAATTTTATGACGTGCATAAGACTTTAGGTTACACTTAACGAAAACCAACATACTGAAAAAATTAATAACATTTTTGTTGTACTTGTACTTGTCCTTGTCTGTTTTTTGTTTTATTTTTTATTTTTATGAATAATTGTTTGAGGTTTGCAAATAATTTGGTATATATAAAGTTAAACCAATATAATATTGTTGGTAGATATACGCACACGCAGTATATCGCTTCGGTTTTTACTAACAAACATTTAAATTTTAAATTACAAATTTTATCTTGTTCTAAGTTGTATGAGACAAAATGTTTTAAATTTGAAAAAAAAAATGAAAATAAAAACCACATGTTGCACACACATATAAAACACTGCGAGAGTTTATTTATTTGGTATTGTTGATAAGAAATTTACTTAGAAATGGGAACTGTGCATGGTTTATTTTGGGAATATCACTAGATTTTATTAATAATCGAATATACAATTATTTTCGTAGGCATACTGTTTAGCGGTTAGGGCCAGGAATGTATATCCATGTATGTTATTGAATGCAGGGACAATTCAAACAACTTTACCTATTATAAAAGTAATATATTTATAGCAACTCCCGGTAAGGACTCTTATTTAAGTGCAAATGCATTCAGACCAATAAGTCTGAGCTCATTTGTCTTAAAAACACTTGTGATAGACATATAAGAGATGTTTCTATTAGAATTGGACTAAAATAGCTTTTCATGATGACGGTTCTCTTATCGACGGCAATATGTGAGCTGCATTTTCATTATGATTTCTTATCAAGCTTCAAACTGGAACAACCATTACACGTTTTTGTCACAGAGCTATATCTGTAACCTCATCGAACAGCTTCACAAACCTGGAAACTTCGTCATTTCATCAGACAGCAGACTGCATTGAGCGCTATAAAAACAACAAAAACGGCTCACTCTTCCACACTCCTAAAGACTTGCAGAGGCACCATGCACAGGTTGTCCTAACGAAACTTTAAATGACTGCTTCTCTGGATCCCTTCTTACTGTGGTATCCCCGGAAATGAAAAAGCAGACGAATTAGCCAAAAATGCAGCAGAAGATGCGATGGTAACCTACCAGATATAAAACCTGTAGCAGAAGTCTGTAAGAAAAATTAAATCGAATCGAGTGACTTTTCTTACGCCCGTAATATTATGGTATATCACATTTGAGATGATATTTTTACAGGAGTAAGAAATGTCACTTGATTCGATTCGATTTTCTTTACAGACTTTCGCTACTGAATGGCAAAGTCACATCCGCCTTTAAACGCCTCTGGCAACTCAGATGGACCAACGGAATTCTTGGATAATACTGCTATTCCATTTTTCCCAAGGTCGAACTAAAACCATGGTTTTTCGTAAACTGGAAAGAAACGCATATGCTAACTGGTAGAATGGCCGGTAACCATACCCGCTTTACGCGATAACACAAAACGGTCAACTATACATTCTATGGGTATGCCCAACCCGACAGAATCTAAGAAATGTAAAACTGAGCCCTTTTAGAGATACTTGAGATGTTCTGTCCAGATGCGATCAACTGTCATTAGAAAATAACTACTCGTTTCTATCTGTAAATAAAATTAAAATATAACCATGCGATATTCATTTGAACTTAAAAACGGGTTCTCTCCACTCATGTGGTGCCTTGGGATTATTAACAGCCTTTTAAACAAGTTAAATGAAATTACACTTGGCTATGCAGAAGATATTACTATACTGATTGTAGGTTAAGCGTAGGCACAGAAAATGTACCTTATCTGACCATAAACCTCGTGCTTATACTGGATAGGTATTATGTACTCCTATTCAAAATTCAAATACACATCAAGACAACGTCTATAAGATATGCCATTAAAAAAAAATGGGAGTTTTCACCAAAAAAGATCCTTCGGATGTAAATAACAGTGATATAATACCAATACTCACATTTGAAGCCATTACATATGGTGGACAAGGGTCAACAGATTATAAACTTCAGATGTTAATCTTCAGATGATAATATTTGTCAATTAAATAACAATCAGAAATGGGAGTTAGGCCTTTCGAGAGTCAACCCAAACAACAATATGCGTCTCGCATTTTACTGGAATCCAGTTTAAAAGTATAGGAGAAACTCGAATTTGGCCTCCTCTATTATAACTTGATCCTATATACTTAATACCGCTGGCTATATTTAGGATTAGTGTACCAAAAAGATTTAAATGGCAGTCAAACTGTACAGTACAAAAGATGTTTACAATAAAACTATTTCCCTTCAAATTATTTCACCATCCCAGGTGTGTTTACCCCTCCACAAAACACTTACCTAAACATAAAATGGGCAATGGCAATGTTGGTATTCTGTCTGCTAAATCGATTACCGCTGACACCAATTAATTATATATTTTTTCCGAATTTCAATAGTATAATAATTTGAAGGAAATTTACAGTATATATTTACATTTCCTTTATTTTTTATCTAATTTTTAAACAATGGATCATTTGTACTCTCAGGTATGTTGTAATATGTATTATTACTACCACAAAAAAATATCTATTAATTTAAGAAAATAATGCTCTTCAATAATAAATATATAAAAAATTAAATAAAACAAGAAAGCTATTTCCGAATATGAAATTATAAATAAGCGTATTTTATTATTATAAAAATTACCTCATAAAAATCTCCCATAATCTTTAAATTTTCGACTAACTTTTCAATTGCAATTATTATATCTTGATGTTGCCTATTATCGTGACCAGGAGTCTCCCTTTCAAGCAATGTTTATTATATGCTTAAAAGTACTTTTAAAGAGTACAACAAGAGTCTGTTTTTTATATAAACATTAAAACAAAACAAAGGAATTTATTATAAAATATTGGTTTTATTTAAAACAAATTTTTTAACAATATTTAAAATTTTATAAATGTAAAACGTATATGTAATAATAATATTTTCTGTATTATAATTTAGATTGTATTATTGTTGTTAAATAAATATATAAATGTCAACAAAATACCAATAAATAAAATCATTTACTTATAGCTAGATTACAAAATGTACATTTAAAAAAATATATATAGGAAAATTGAATAATAAGTGTTTTTATGTATTATTGAGCAATTCCAGGCTTTTACATTTTTTTATAATTTACAATAAATATGTTTAAAATAGTGTACATCTAAAATAAATAAATTAAATTACAATATTTTATAAACTCTGCCTTTGTTAAGCTCTAGTTTATATATGTATAATCTTCCACCAAAGTTTCAAAATTAAAATAGTTAAATGCACTCTTTAGTCTTAATGCTGACGATTAATCAAATGTGATTTAAAGATTTTAATTTCCAATATTTTAAAATCCCCTGAATATAAAAAGTGTTTTATATGTAAAATAGTAATATAGTACAGTTTAAAAAATACATAATATATATTATAATTAACAATCCTAACAATTTATTAAAAACGTGAAGATATTGAAATGTTAATTGAAAGTTTGTATTCATCTAAAAACAAACTAAAATTATATATTTTATAAATATTAAGTATTACACAGGTACTTGTGAAGCTGCATTGCGGTAATTATTAAGTACACACATTTAAAAAAAATGATTTAATCATTTGTATATTCTAGAATTTGTCTCATTATTGTTTTTAATTGTTTTCTTTTTTTGGAATTATAGCTGCCGTCTTTAGCTATGTTTTAAATTAAATTAAACATAAACATAAAATTCGAAACTATTTATGTATTATTTATGTTATTTACACTAAATACATTTATATCTAGATTCTAAATAATTATACAAACTATATTATATATTATTGCTGTTTATGTTTCATCCTAGGAAGGAAATTATTGCACACATCCGGCCATCCCTATCACAATTTGTGGAAAATTGATTTATCTGTTATTATAGCTAAATTTATTTAATTTATTTTTATATGAAATTGCACGTTTATTTACAGTTTATTCTTTCATAATCTATCTATACTTATATCTGTATTTATTGCACCCTTTATCGACCTATTTAATTGCACGTAATTTACAACCGCTGTTAAGTGAGCTTAAGACGTTTAAGTATATATATTATTAAACTATGATGTATATAATTAAAAAATATATTATTTTTTTTACGTTCTATGGCATTTATACTATGTACAAGATTAAATTATTAAAATAAATATCTTAAAAATAATTATACGAAGTTGATATATTATTGCACATATTTGTTCATATAATATTGCACTTTGTGTTCACTATATTATTTATAATTATTATATTTTTTATAAATGTATAGTGTTTATAATATATAATTGAATATTGTATTGCACTATGATTACAATTATAACTGGCTACATTAATTTCGTCTGGAGGAATTTGGTATTACGTATATATGTTTTTTATTATAATATATCTACGAAGTTATCGAGATTTCCGGTCAAGTTTCGGGAAGACGATATCGACAAAAATATCGATTTTTGACAAAGCTGTTTCTTAAATATTTTATATATATCGGTAGCAATTGGAACATTGGAAGGTCCACAAAAGCTACAATAATAAAAATTACTGGATGTAAGAGAAATTAAATGGCTCTTATTTATTTTCCACTGAAAGGATTAGGAAATTATTTTTGACAATTTTTCTAAAAAAAATCCCTAATATTTATTATGTTAACTCGACTTACAAAGTATATATCGTTAATATAGCGGCTTCAAAGATACCTTCCACTTTTGAAACACATTTTGAACAAACAAATAAAATATTCCTAATTCGGCCTAAATTTATTAACAAACCAAAACTATTGCTTCTTCGGTGGCTCTCCTTTGCGCACATTCTTGAAAAACACCGAATTCGTTTCGACACTCTCTGCGCCAGACTCACACATCTCGTCCAGATTGTACTCCTCGTCCGACTCGGACGAAAGACCACTACTATACCGCTCATCATCCGACGAGTAGACATTTACATTAACCGCTTCCGGTACGTGCAGCATAAACGGTGCCTTCGGAATGAATCCGGTAATGTTTGGCTTTTGCTTCATTGAGTGTGTCGGTGATGTCAAGGATCCAGCTCCTTTTTCCTGGTGCTCACCAGCCGTCTCCTTGATTTCTTGCATGCGACTCATGTTCTTCTGTGCGAAATCGTTGTCTACCATCGTTGTCGAATCCTCAACCACCGCTGAATCCGATAAACACTCCGCCGCCAGTTCTTTGGCTGCCTTAAAATTGTACCGCTCATACATCACGCGACTCTGTAACCGTGACTCTCCCGAATCTGCGCTCATGTAGCCGCTGTCCAGTTCCGAACGTGTTACCAGATGATGTAGATTCGAACCAGATGACGTGGACGCTGTCCGTGTACACTTACTGTGCCCGGCGCCGGTGGCAGCCATGTCCAAAGACGTAACATCATCCGCATCTTCAGATTTATTAACAGACTGAGAGGAGCCAAACTTGGACGAGGCCAGATTAACGAACTTCTTCCACGCATACTTTAAATCTTTGGACTTTTTCACACGATCCTTAAGACCCAGCGCTATTTGCATACCATGCGTGGATGGACTCACGTCCACACGAAACACTTTCGTCGGAATCATTGTGTTGGCGCAATTTGGCTGAAAGTTACTGGTGTCCTTGGCGAGATCTCGAATCAATGAGTTTGTGTTCGGTTTCGGAGCCGAGAAACTACTGCGATTCGAAAGTGATTTCGAGGATACAATCTCAATGTGATCCATAGCGGGAGAGGATAGTACCTCAGCTCTGCTGGTGGTACGTTTGCAATTCGTACTTCCGGATTTAATGGTACTTGCGTTACTGCTCAAATCGGATAGTTGATCAGATGCTTCCTGGGTTGAATTGAAGTGTCTATTGCGAATGTCACCCAGTGTCATGAAGTTCTCGAGAATCTCAATGGGTGCTTCCAGATCGTACATTCCACTCTGCGTAACATGCTTCCGTTGTTTCTGTGGCACTTTAGAACTTTTGTTCACCTGCGAGTATGCACGCAATGCGTTCGTGCTCCTCGGGTCGTCTGACTCGAATTCCGAGTTTTGTTGGGTATCCGAAACACCGGTGATCTCGGTGCACTCACTGTCGTGTGTGCTTGTTGTGTCATCGTACGTCGTTGTGTCCGGATCATTGTTGGTCTCATAGTTCCGGCCATCATCGTCATCGGTGTTCCAACCCGTCAAGTTTTTTTGCCCGCCAGTGGCAGCTACATGATTTGTCATAGACTTTGGACTATCGTAGAGTACATTCTTCTCGAACGGCATCAGTAGATCCGGTGGCATTGGTTTATTCTTTAGTGTGCTCTCCAGGTAGGTCTGACGCTGTCGCTTTGAATGTCTTGCCTCGAGCGTTAGCAGCCGACCCTGATGCTCGATGTAATCAATATTGTTTACACTTTGTTTTGGCGTGAGATTCTTCTGGTTCTTGGCCTCGTAGATTTCTCGGAGACTACTGAAGTTTCTCTGTAGATTCGACGGTGCATTGTAGTTCAACAACAATTTGTCCAGTCCGCTAATGTGGCTACCACCCAGGCTGTTACTCTTAAACGAACCGTTAGACTTTAACGTTAAATTCTTGTTATTTATATTATTATTGTTGTCCGTCTGGTGATAAGTCATATCTGGCAAAGACGTCATATTCTCTAGCGAAGAATAGCGTGCCTCTTGATCAACGGTGCTGGCCTGATTCAAGAACGCAGCTGACTTGAGCATATGCTGTGACCACGCACTATTGTTGTGGCTATTGTTTCGGGCATTCTTAGCAGCCACTGCTAGATTAGCATTCGATAGCTTCTTAGGCTTACGATCCAGTGTGTCCGGCTCAAATTGTTCACTGTCCGTTGACAGTTCACCATCGGTAGGACTGTGCTCTACTTCAATGGTCATGCTGCCCTGAAACGGTGTATTGTACATAATTTTTGGCTCTGCCGCCGCCGCAATTACTGCCTGACTGAGCCTCTTTGACCGGTACACTTCCGATATTGAAATCGGACTGCGAGCATCCTCGAACAGTTTGTTTCTGGTGATTGTGTCACCTCCATCCTTTCTAAACCCCTCGACGCGATCGTACACGGTGTGTCGCACCTCCACCTCTTCCTCGAGAGGCAGTGCTGTGCTCAGTGATGGACTTGCCTGGGAGCTCAGATCACTGCTGCTCGTCGGTGGCGTGGCCGTAGCGCTGCGTTCGGTTTTGGCAGACGATGCAGATCTTTCGAGACTGTCCGTTTCGTAGTCCACGATCAGGTGATGCGGAGATTTTCGCTTGTACACTGGTGAGTCCGGCTGATGATATTGTCTAGTGCGACCGTATGTATTGTAGTCCGGCGACGGAACATGAACGTATGGTATTTGATCGTTCAGTTGTAAACTCCTCGAGTCCGAATCTTCATAGTCCGGAGTGGGCAAATTAATTTGTCCGTACGGACTTTCGATGTGCAACGTACGCTTTGTCGTATAGTCCTTGGCCATTGCTTCGTATACCATGTCGGGCATTTGATGGAGATTCTTCATGACCTCGTAGTGTCTATTCTGGTGAGGATTTGAAAATTGATCGAGTACTTCGATGTGAGAACTTCGTGAAGAGGAACGCAGTGATTTCTGGGAATGCTTACTGCCACGACTGCGTAGTGACAAATGCGGTGAGCTTAGATTAAATTGAGGATTATTGTAGAGTTCACTGCCAGAGATTGCAAGTTGTGTGTATAGTTCGTTTTTGTCGTAGATTTTATTAATCGGCGCTGCAAGGTTCTTCGAATACAGGCTATTGTTGTTGCTGTGTTTGAAGTCAAGCGTCGTTTTCTGCAATCTCGGAATGTCTTTTTCATTGTTCAGAATCGGTGCAGGAGCATTGAGCTCTTGCTTCAAGAAATGCGAGACTATTTTGGGTGGAATACTTGCGGTGGCTTTTGGTATCGGAGGTGCCTGCCGTCGCTTTGCCGTGCTACTACTTTTACTACTTATACTGTTCGCTTTAATCGTGTCACTGTCTGAGCTGGAACAACTTTCGTTACTTAGTCTTTTCTCTAGACGTTTCCCTGTCGTCGAACCACCGCTGCTGCTCTTATCAGTCAAAATATTATGCTCATCAGTATCAGCTTCTGTCATACGATCTCCTTCGTGCGTTGATACTTCTTCCAACCACTTACGTATACTATTACGTTTATCTCCACAATTACGACAGCCAGTGCCGCCATTTGGTTTAGTTTTGGCATCTGCACAACCTGGGCATCCAGCACAAGAGGTATGCCCACCGGCGGACTGTTGACTATGCATACTACTGCGACGACTAACCGTGGCGGACGCAGCTCGTCGTGCTCCTGTGGCACACATATCAGTGCCTCCGTGCTCCTCTGGAATGCCTATCAGCGATGGCTGGAAACGTTTCGTTTCCATTTTGTACTTGGCAATGGTGATGACCTCTCGTATTTTGGTGAGGAACTCTATGGCGGCCGGTGGTGGAGACTGCGAGATTTAAATGAGAAATACAGAATTAGTTTAGGATAATGGGAATCTTAACTATGTAGATTTATAATTTGAAATCTTTGGGAAAATTACCATTAACAGCTGTGGCTCAAAATAGGCTGGATTGAAGTAAAGCTTTCGACGCATCGTTCCGTTGACGATGGCCTTCATGTTCTCTAGTTTTTCATCAGAACTCATCATGTCCTCAACAATTGACACATTCTCCTCTGGCAAACACTCTGACTCTTGTTGCGTTGGACTCGGACTGCGGTCGTGGCCATAGTGTCGTTCCGCCATCAGTCCACCCATTTGCATGGGATGCACAAGAACAGATCCTTGGTGCTATATATAAATACAAGATATAAGATTTGTGATACAAATATATTTCAAAATAAGGTTGAACTTACATTCTGTATAATATCCTCATGATCTTCGTCACACTCTGCATTCGTATGGGACATGTCACTGACGAAACCGGAATTATCACCTAGATTCGGATAGTGTTTTAGCAGTGGATTATTCTTAACGATGCCCATTTCATCGTTGCCACCACCGCCACCCGATAAACTTCGATGGCTACCACCAAGATTCGGCTGGAACATATCACCGCCCGTACTACTGTTACGTCTTGATCCTGCCAGACTGGACTTGCCACCGTTGAACGTATTCACACTGCCGTTTCGACTAAAACCGCCCGTACCGAATGTCACCTGATCGTTCTTCATCGCAGACAGTCCATTGTTTCCCATCTCGTTGACGTCCGTATCGTTGCTGTCGTTACGGTTCTTCTGCTTCTTGATATGAAGATACAGGAACACAGAGGCAACATAGACCAGACCAAGAAGCACAGTGCACACACCGATGATTATGTACTCGTTCGCCGTAAGACCATCACTGATCGACATCGATTGAGTCGTGTGCGTTTCCGTTTGAAACAAGACCTCGGTGACATCTGAAACGAGAGTTTGAAAAGTGTTTATGAGAAATCGATTGTCTCTGGCATCTTAAACTTTCTAATGCGGAACTCGCGCATCTTCATCTACTACTGCACAGATGTTTCTGTTGTGGTTCACACAAAATAATAAACATAATATATATTATTCAAATCGGCAATGTGAAAATTAATATTGCAATCAATTTGAACGTCGGCTTCGCGAGCTTGTTTTGTTATTGTCTGCAAACACATAACAAAGGAAGTGATCAAGATAATGGCCTTTTCACTTTGCTGTGATCTCTTGCGCACGACTGGAGTGAACACACGCCAGAGTCGTGTGTGCACCAGATGCATATACCCAACACACACAACACACATACACAGATATACACCTTTGTATTTATAAAGATATATTCCTCGCGTACGTACATTATAATCCATGGTTTCTGAAGCGTGCGGCAAGGTGAGAGAAGACAAGGCCATTCGGTGATCTTCAAGTTTGCGATCGATATACATAATATACTTTATATATAATGTATTCGTTTAAAAATAAAGCATACAAATATTGAGCAGCGAAGACGCTCCAGTTAAGTGCAGCACGCGCAAGGGAAAGTGAAGATGAAAATAATGTAGGCACATTTTCAGACGTAATATATAATTATGATTGATGATAAACGTTTTCGTATATATGCGGTATGTATTTATGTAAGTTTATGCTTAAATAGCAGCACTTAATCTTAATCTCTGTGATATTATACATTTTAAAAAAGCGGTTAAAAATATATATTATTAATGATTTGATTTTTTTTTTTTTTTGATGTATGGCATAAATGTAAAGTTGAAGGAAAAACATTTATATTTCTTATATTTTCAATAGAACGCCATATCAAAAGGTTAAAAAATAATTCATTTAATTTGAAATACAAACGTTCATTTTTTTTAGATAAAAAGGCCATCCCTTATGTAAACAAATTAAAAATATAGCCCAGGAAAATCGTATAGGATCCGAGGCCTTTAAGATAACAAAAAGTTGATCCTAAAAGAACAAAGTTCTTCCTTTAAGGAACATTTGATTTGAAAAGGGACAACTCAAAAAGATGGGGAAAAACAACAAGATCCTAGTGTTTTCCCGGACTACATTCTTTTTGTAGACATAAAAAACGAAGTCGAAAATGGAAGCAATCGTCGTTAGGCAACTAACGTCAAACTTTATATATTTGAATTTTATTTTTATATATTTAAATATTTTTTTTATAAATATTTTTAATATTTTGTAAATGAACCATTTTTCCATTTTTATTTTAGTGGTTCTTTGCAAAACAGCTGAAATTGCATAGGAAAATTATCTATCGTAGTTAATCAAAAAACAATAATATATCGTGTGTTTAGATTTAGAGATTTAATCACAGGTAAAAGTAAATCAGTTTTCATTCTATAATTACTATTTAGTTCTGACGTCAAAATTTAATAGGAAGTGAAGAAATAGTATAGCTGATCAATCGCCTAATTCAGATCTTATTCAGTCAAAAATGAATAATTAGCTGATCAAGTGATTAATATTAATCAAACATTTTTTAATGAACAAAACTACGATAAAAAAATCTGACCGGAACTCAAGTAATCCAATTTATTTTAATTGAATAATTTAATCACGAATTAAGTTTAATCAGCACTGAAGAAATTGGCTCTAATTACACTTTTGGACAAAAAATATTGATGCCAAATTACATACTTTATCAAAATAAAAATATAGAGTGGAATGTGGCGAAAGAGACACTTTTACACATATTGAGCTCTATCTCAGAATCTATAAGAGATAGAAAGTGGCGTTCTTTATGGAAATGTATCCTTATCTTTTGGCTAATCTTTTTCGAAGAATTCAAATTCTAATCTCTTATAGATTCTAAGCTACAGCTATTCTCCTCGACCCTTTCAAGAGCCAATTTTTGGTTTGCTAAAAAGCCATGAAAAAATAATAATAAAGGCAAAATAAATATTTTTTTAGAAAAATGCAAACCTTCACAATTTTGAACGACCCCTTTGCACAAAATTGTTACTTTTCTAGTGGTTGATTTTACGGTAAATCCGGAGTGATTCAGATTGTGATGATTTTGACGAAATTTTACCGCGTTTAATTCTCGCAGGCAATGTTGAACAAACGTTTCAAGGTGACAGGCGAAAAATACCTTGTAAAAATTTTCCATAATCTGTTTTTTATGTTTTTGTTAAAAATA
>JAAAKO020099594.1:0-21747 GCA_010015015.2 Bolitophila cinerea
TTAGTTACGAGGTATACATGCAGGTGGCGCTGCTCGAAAAACACCTTAGTTTTATAATTTTCGAATGACATTTAAAAGATCTAACGCTTTTTAATATTTTCTCTTCTTAAAATCATATTTATTTGATTAGGCAAGCGTATCCGATCGCATAACATTGTAGGACCGAACAAAAACAATGACCTATATTTCAGTGTTTTTTTTTCTTCAATTAAAAACCAAGAGTGACACCGTTCTTGCTATTTTGGAGTGGCTCTATTGCCGCCTTAATTATGGATACATAACCAAACTAATGCTGCTATATTAATATTAATATATACATTCAAACTATATATACAAAAAAACATAACAAAAAAATGTATATGTATATATAGGTGATCACTGGAAAGGTATGTATAAAATATATCAACTTACTGAAAAAAAACTATCAATATTATTGCTGAGCAGAATTTGAAAGCTTCGTAGCTATTAACGTATATACAAAACACAAAATTATGTACATACCAATGTATGAATAAATAAATAAATACATTTAATATGTTTGTAATGTATATATAGGTATATATAGGTATATATAGGTATAATCTAAACATATATATTATAATACCCAGCAAAGAGAAACCGGATTCAAGTGTTTGATTTGGCGTTTCAAAAAATTTAATCATTACATTTAACACGTATAACTAATAATAATAAAAAAGATGTCTTTTAGTAATTAAATTCTGATAATAAAAAAATCTTCTCAATTGACTATGTTACCAGAACTTAAATTGTAATTTTCAATTTTTTGAAATGTTGGTTATAGAATATTAAAAAATTAAATACTATATTTTAAAAACATTGAAATCGTCAAAATTGGCACAAACTATGGAACAGAAGAAAATCATTTCTTGTATTTATTTTGTGTTTTTATGTAAACGGCTTATTTTGATTAAAGCGCCATCTGTTGGTGTAGCTCTCCACTAAATAACAAGGGGAGAGTTCCCTTTCGCAGATAATAAAAGACCCGACAATCGGATATTATCAAATATCGTGTTTATGTTTTTAACAGCTTTTTAAAAATATATAAATATTTGTGTACGTTTAATTGTAGAAAAATATACATTTAGTAACAACCACATCCCTAAACAAATGGTTTTTTGGTAGGAGGCACTAAAGTGAACATTTGCCACAAAATGGTGATATATTTCGGACTGTTTTCCATTTTTAATTTGAATATAAATACAATTTTTCAATATTTTTAGGCGTAGATGATTTTATGTACAAATGTTATTTATTAGACGAAATTTGAGATCACTACGTAAAATTGTGTAAACCATATTATATATAATGTAAAATATTATAATTGTATTCTTTTTTTCTTTTTAATTAATAAAATATTATTTTTAATATACTCGATATTTATATAATATTAATATATTAGTAGTATTAATAGTATTTTTGGTATTAATTATATTCTCAATATTCTCTCAATATTCTTTATATATTATTGATATTACGCAGTAAATAACGGATATTATTGCATGATAAGAGTACTCGCGAATATAATTTCGCGTACTCATTGGTTGAAACCAATATTTAAATAAAGAATCAGTGCCTACAAATCTCATTAAACTGTACAATTTGGAAAATTGTGGCGTTCAGAAGTTCGAAACTGTACTACAATCCAATGAGAAAAACAGAGCAGGAGAATTACTGAAGTCAACAACTATTCGAAAGATCGAAACGACAACGAGCTTCAGAAAGAATTGAATGGATCACGACTTGCTAACAAAAGAATTTACAGATACCAATATAGCCGCTCCACACATGGGCGGAAGTTGGGCGAACGTCTGCGATCGGCTCCGTTAAGAAAATTCTTCGACAGATTCTTCCAACACCACAGTTTAAATTTTATGGTTCGAAAAACGGGTCTGGACCCGAAAAATGGGTCTGTTCTGTATACCGTATTCTGTATAACTGGTTTTTCTTATAAAAATTATAAATATAAAATATAGGCGACTTTTGCGGTCTACCAAGGACGATAAGTTACGTTCCGACAAGAACGTACAAATACATTCCAATGGGAATGACAATTTCATTCCCAGCGGTACGTACAAGCAAGGTCGCTCGAGTCCTCGAGTCAGACTTTTACTTACTTTTAATTAAGAAACACTGAATTCAGCTACTTTGAGGGTATATACAGGACATCAAACCGCAGGCGACTTTCAGTTGGTCGCCACAGCGTTGACAGTGGCATCGGTGGATTCTTAAGGTGTTGTAGCTTCAGTCGCTTTGGTGGATTCTTGAGATGGTGTAGCTTCAGTGGCTGTAGCTTCACTGGCATCTGTGATTTCATCAGATGGTGTAGTTTCAGTGGCATCGGTGGATTCTTGAGATGGTGTAGCTTCACCTGCATCGGTGGATTCTTCATATGGTTAGGCTTCAGTGGCATAGGTGGATTCTTCAGATGCTTTAGTGAAGTAAAAAGTACTTAATACTTAAGTTATTAAGTACTTAATACGTAAGTACTAAATACTTAAGTACTTAATACTTAAGTTTTTGCTTGTATTTTGCTTGTTTTTTTTTATTGTTTTTTGCTTGTTTTTGCTTGTTTTATTAGTAAAATATTAGAAATTCTTGATATTTATAATAATATTATCGATATTATTGATATTATTTCACACATTATTTTTGGAGTAAAATGCCCACCGATGTAATTAGAGGTAATGTAATACTAAAATTACCACCTAACATAGATTTTAATTTATAGACACGAAACGGACCAGTTTTTCTATGTACGGACTTGTAATGAATATCTCTTCATTTCGAGGCAGTATTTTAATTATTTCCGTCGTCAACAGATGGCTTATTTACGCGCACATTTTTAAAAAATAAAATATTATTTAATTATCTTACCATTAAAATTACTCAAAACTGGTCTAAAAACTCGGCACGTCAAAGTCGACTGCCTAGTGTCATAAAGATGTTCATTACAAATACATAAACTAACTTCTTCTCTAGAGTATTATTGCTATTAGATCAATAATGCCAAACCAAAAGATAAACAAAATGTTATTAGATAAAAAATAGTAGATAGCAAATAGCAAATAGCTTCGATATAGCTCGTCTCACTCGCACGGTGTTTTCTTGCGTTTTCTCGTTTGCATGCCTCAACAACACACACACACACTATTATTATGTCATTATTTGCTCATTTTATCAATACACAAGTATTATCCTTGGTATGTACACATTTTTTTACAATCTCCATATGGAAATAAAATATTGACGATAAATACACATAATGGCAATCGCAGGTGCGCAGTGCGATGGGAACGTGCGGTGTATGAGTGTTTGTATGTGAGTGTGTTTAATATCCATTCACCGGCTCACAAATAAGTGTGGCTGCTTTTAATAATAAAAATGGTCACGACAATAGACATAATTACCATGTCCATAGACCGCGCAAAGCAATGGCACAAATATTAACCATAATTCATGGAAAATGTTAAAAACTCATTGTTTCTAGAGTTCCACTAATTATTTTATAAGTAATTCACGTAATTATTGTTTGCAAAGCGGGAAAGAGATACACAGAGATAGAAGAGAGGGAGAGAGGGAGAAGGGTACCTCAGACACCACAATTTCTGTCCGCTTATATATATATATATATATAAATTTAACATTATTGCTATTTGCACGTGTGTCTTATATTGAATGACCACCTCGGAAAGGTAAACGCATTAAATACGTATAGTTTATTATGTTTTTGTTGTTGTTGTTCTGCGTCGTCGTCGTTTCCGGCGTAGGTTCTTTTTGTAACGTTGGCCCCACCAGCGCCGCCGCATTCGCACACCTCAGTGAAAGTTTACACCGCGAGCATGCTCGATTATTAAGCACGCGGCTATTATATGAGTAATTATACGCAATTTATGTGTTTGTTATAAGCTTATTTTATATTATAGTATAATTAAATATTTACACAAATACGGAGGCTTTATTGTTTGTAAATGATATTTTATATTTCGTTTCAATCCGTTCGACTGTTGAAATACCTCCAATTAGGTTGAATGTACTTTATGGTTTATATATTTTAAAATAAAATTAAAACAGTTTTAGGACCATCTGGTGATTGGCCAATTAACAATAGTTTTTTAAAAAACAAAATCTTAAAAAAAAAAAAAAAATTAAATATTATTATCCCATCAGAGGCGTATGACGTATCGTAACCTACGCCATTAGGCTAACGCTACTAATAAATTAATTCATCGCGCCCTAAAAAATGTTGGTTACATCATGCATCATGATGATGATGCATCATAATATAATTATAAACCCTTCTATCCTCCTCCCCTCAACGATTTCGGGTTTGAATAAAGATCAACGCGATAACCAATCACCAGCCATGGTTTGCTTTACTTCTACCAGCCAACCTTCTTTTCCAAAAGCCCAAAAACCAGGAACTCCGAAATGAACCCTTAAAAACGAAACTGTCAAAAGCATCAAAATGAACGGATTTTTGTTATTATAAATGTTATCGTTGTCACATAGGCGCCACCTGATGGTCGTTACACGTCCTTACACACATACACATTACACATAGCTATAATGAATAACACATTATTCGATGATACGCAGTTAATAAAGACATACGATTAACACAACCCCACATACTAGCGTATTATTACATGTTGTCTGAAGTGAAAACATTTTAGTGCTAAAACTGCTAACTAACCAATTAAACAGAGAAAATGGTGCTAGTTCCAGGAGATAATGACTCCGAGTTACTGGCTGCACAGCAAGCCGCCACCCAGGCAGCACAGCAGGCCGCAGCCTTGACCGCTTCCGTTGCAGCGCTTAAAAACGGGCCTCCACCAGCTTTAAGTAATTCTAACCACATACGGCCCCCTAAGCCTTTAGTTGTTGAAAGCGATAACAACGCAAACAACTATGGAAACTTTGGATTCAGCAATATGAATGGTTGGAAATTGCGACGAGTATGGCACTCAAAACACAGAACGTTCAAGTAGCTACATTTATGGCTTCGATAGGAACTGACGCAGTGATTATATTTAACAGTTTCGACTGCAAAGCAGATGAGCTGGCTGGCGTCAAAGGCATCAAACAACGATTTCGGGCATATTTCGATCCAAAAACAAACATAACCTACGAAAGGTACCCGTTCAACCGCATGGTCCAAGAAGAAGGAGGAACTTTTGATGGATTCTTGACCAAAATACGAGCCCAGGGAGCATAGTGCGGGTTTGCAGCGTTGCACGGCAGTTTGATAAAAGACAAAATTATCATCTGTTCGTGAGCAACTCCTGACCGAACCGGAGGAGTCAACGTTGGATCGAGTCATCCAGAAGTGTCGCGCAAGTGAACAAGCATCGAAGCAGCGGCGCACCCTGAAAAAGCCGCATTGTAAGCAATACGGAACCCGCGACAACATCGTCCAAAGAAAATAAGCGCTATCGAAGAGGCCATCTCAGCGATGACGAGGAGGATTTCTTAATCAACTTCATCAGCACAACAGAGCGAGCAGTCTCAACTCGTGACGACGACCTCCATTGGTTTGAGGATATCGAAATCCTTGGCATTAAGACCAGGGTGAAGCTAGATAGCGGTTCCGAATGCAATGTATTGCCAAAATCAGTCGCTGACAAATTAGGCGGCACTACGACACAAAGCGGTAGGTTACGTATTCGGGCCACAAAATCAAGGCATCTGGAGAGATCTCCGCGAAAACCAAGGTGCGGGATAACTTTTTCAACATCAAGTACATCGTCGTCGACGAGAAGACCGTACCAGTTTTGGGGTTGAGTAGCTGCACGGCGACACGGTCGAGGTAGATCCAGCGGTTTTTGAGGGACTAGGATGTTTAAAAAATTTCGAGTACGACATCGACTTCGTGGACAACCCATCGTTCGAAGTACACGCAGCGCGTCGAATTCCCCACGCATACCGATAG
Source organism: Bolitophila cinerea (assembly GCA_010015015.2). Classification (NCBI taxonomy): domain Eukaryota; kingdom Metazoa; phylum Arthropoda; class Insecta; order Diptera; family Mycetophilidae; genus Bolitophila; species Bolitophila cinerea. The sequence goes on from JAAAKO020099594.1 coordinate 5,951, forward strand.
ATGGACGAAATGGTGAATCAGAACGTAATACGGGAAGTCACCGAAGCAACACCGGCTGTTTCACAAATGTTTATCGTAAAACAGCGATCCTACAGACGTAAACAAAAACGTCGTTCGTCGCCATTACCCGTTAAAGACGCTTAAAGTGATTGCAGCAAAAATCAGCGGTTCCAAGATATTCACAAAACTCGACTGCAAGAAGGGTTTCTAGCAAATTAAGCTGTCCGAGCGAATGAGGACAACGAGGTTAACGAGGACGTAAAATTACAGTGCGACGCCAGTTCCTATGCTTTGGGAGCAGCGATTCTTCAGGCCGATCAACCCGAGGCATACGCATCCAGGACGCTTACCAAATCGGATATTAGGTATCCGCAAATTGAAAAGGAGGCCCTGGCAATACGTTTCGCCTGTAAGAAGTACCATGAGTACATTTATGGAAAAACTCTCACGATCGAAACAGACCATAAGCCACTGGAGTCCATCTTCAAAAACCGATCTCAAATGCACCACCACGACTGAAGCCGAATGTAATCTACCGGAAGGACATGGTTTTGCACATCGCAGATACGCTGAGTCGGGACTGCACCAACAAGGCTCCAGCAGTTTTGGGTAAACATGTCAAAGGAAATAATCGAGCACGTTGAGCGTTGCAGCACCTGTGAGAAAACACAGAGGTCAACCTACCCATTTGAGATAGTCGCAACAGATCTATTCACATTCAGCGGCCGTGAATTTATCCTTCTAGCTGACAGCTACAGCGGATTTTATGATTTCCGCCAGCTGCGTCAGACAACATCAAAAGAAGAACACCTCAAATCGTGGTTCGCTGTACATAGCATCCCAGCAAAGCTTGAGTCTGACAACGGGTCGCAATACACATTGCAAGAGTTTCGACGCTTTGCAGCAGAATGGGATTTCCAACATTCGACGTCGAGCCCACACCACCCCAAATTAAACGGGCTCGCAGACGGCAAAAACTTTGCTGCGGAAATGCAATGTCGACAAAACGGACATAAAGCTTGCCTTGCTCACATATCGCAACACTTCCCAGAAGCGACGACGCGCTCGCTAATTCCTACGCACATCGACAACTTGAAGACGCAGGTAATCAAAAATGATCCAGACGCTTTGAAATCGCTTCGGAACAAAACACGCGAATGGATTGGAGCAAAGTTGACGAAATCAACTGACAAATCGAGATCATTCCTAGTGCAAACGGACAATGGACGAGTGTTTCGCCGTGTGTAGCCACCTACACCCCACTCGAGCAGACTTTCAGCGAATTCCAGATGTATCATTCTTGATTTCGGATCCTGAAATCAAAAGCGAAGTAATCAATCAGGCAACAACATCGTCATTGCCGTCTCCACAAAATCAAAATCCGCCGACGCCGACTCCAGCCTGTTCGCAGCAACCAGTAGCAATTCCAACTCCAACTGTACGCGTGGAATGACCTACCACTCTCTATGATGTTTATACGGAATATAAATAAGAGAGCATGCCTGGAGCATTTTGGAGCATTTGGAATATCCATAGTTGTGCTTGTACATTGTTTGTGGTCCATCTTTTGAATCTTGTATAATTATTGTTTAGTTCGAAGTGTGTAATGAGTGTTCAATAAGTTTTAAGTTTCAAGCTTTAATAAGTTTAATTAGTTTAAGTTTTATAAATTTTGTTCATACTAAATGGTAATACCTTAATCTTTCATGTTTCATGTAATTTATATATTTATATGTATGTTTTATATGCCCATGCCCTTACATGCAACCGAAAATAAATATATAAATTACTTATATTGTTTTCGGATACTCTCATTCCTCTAAATCACGTATTTTAAATAAGACTCGCATTAAAAAAAAACTGGGTTATAAAAAGGTGGTTGCCCTCGAATTTCTAAAACACCCTTTTTTTAAATAAATAATAATTATATTAATTTGTTCCGCCCTAAAGACACCGGTACGAGATTCAGCGAATTACGGATCACCTTCTTCCCATTCTCTTCCTTTATCCCTCTATCAATATGGTTCTGATCCTCGCAAACAAGATGCGCTTCTTCAAATTAATGTACGTAATTTTCTGTGTGAAAACATACCATAAATAATATAAAATTTCGCCACACGTGCGCATCTGCGGCGGGTCTCGTGTCAATAACCTGAATGCGCGCGCCACGCATTCCCGTTGACTCTTTGCAACGTGTACATCAGACCGAGAATTCAATTTATTTACATGCAACCCTTAATAGTATTATGTAATACACACGTACACGAGCGTTTGCATCATCATCTTACAACCGTTGCCTGCATCAAATCCAATTTATGTCGCACATTCGCTTATGTAATACATATTATGGCACACACACACAACCATACACACACGTGTATACACATGAATATACAGAAATAGCGCATATATCCATTTTCCTATAATATGCGGTATTTTGCTATTTACCTTCAAATTGAAAATCCTCCGTGCATAACACCGTCAGCTCATGACAAAATCCAATTCGCCAAATGTCACCAGTACTGTCGTTGTCATTGTCGTTGTCATCCTTGTACGCGTCAGCATCACTGCGTCTGCATTTGAATGACGAATGTGTGCTGCCTTCGATTCTTCCAGCAATAACAGAACATCGACCCGGAATCGTTACATGATACCGCACATGAATGTTGTCGTACTCAAAGTGTGTGCCAGCTCTTATCTCAGAAAATAGAAAGACGTGGCTACATCGACGTGATGGCTGCACGAATTCCCCTACATACGTTTGTAACGATGTATGTACGTCCTGCTGATTTCCAGTAGACAAAGTCTTAAGTTTCTGCATAAGAAAATCAATTAAACCTTGTAATGCTAGATACTAAATTGTATCAAGAACAAAACCTTAGAAAGCGCTTCAAGCTGTCCGTCTGATTTGTCATCGCCGGGGCACATCGAAATCCTGGACACATTCTCCACAGCGTACTGATACATATGCCGGCAATCCGAATCGATTTCTAGCAGATAACCGTCGTTGTGCTGGATATTATTAAAATCTGGATAAATCAGAAGCAGTCCATCGCTAGCACGCCACTGGATCGTAAAGAGTACAATCTCGGTATCCAGATCAGCCATAATGTACATCCTCTCAAAATGTGACACATTGCGGTAGCGTGAACTTATGGTCTGTTGTGTCGGTGGGAATTCTACAATCTCAGCGCTATTGTCGTCTAAAAAAACAAATCCCTAACAATCATTCAAATCCAATTGTAGCGAGTATTTTATAAACATACTAGAAGTATTTTTGGAACATTCAGCAGCATCTTCAATTTGGCGAACAAGCTCTGCCGTCACATCGTCATGTTTGAGTGAGCCCACCGTCTCAGCGCCTGCGTATTCATCGTCGGCAACGTACGAGAAAATCTTTCGCGCTGAATCTGCCGATACCTGCGGGGAATCAGTTTGAATGTCCTGATAGTACCTTTTCTGAACATCCGTGCGGCAGTTTTCTTTGGTTGCGTACAATTTCCGTTCGGCTTCACTTAGACGTTTCTCCTGCCAACGGAATGTGTGCGTTTGCACTTCGTCCGGATCATCTGTAGCTACACCACTTCCACTAGCACCGGCGTGTTGCGCGGACGGGAACTTGGGCACTTGAATCAGTGAGTTCAGTGTTTTCAGGGTGACTCTGTGTGAACACAGAAAATAATTCGTTTGCATTGGGTGACTAAATAGACAGACTTACCTAAATTTGAAATTGTCAATCACATCCGTGGAACGGTACACGCCGGTTTTTTTGTCGAAACTTTTGCGTGCAAACATCGCATGAATTTATATTTTTATATATTTAGAGGCTTGAAATTCGATGCTCCTAGCTTTATTTACTTTCTGAAATATATAAATAAAATATTTGATTATTATATTATTTGTTTTTGTTTTTATTATTCGTATGTTTTGTCCGCACGTTCGCTGGCGTTGCCGAGGAAACGCAATGGGAACTGTGGTGACACCTGTTGTGAAAATTTGGAACTAGATCATATGATCTGCATTACCGGCTTGTTTAGCAGATACACATTAGCAGTATGGGTAATGCAGATTCCTACATCGCCGATGTGCCTTATTGCTCAGGTTCGTGTTCTTGCTAAATTTTACTCAGACTCAATGAGTATACGTCACCGGCTGAAACGTCACAACAAAAAACTGTATTTATTTAGAATTGTGTATGTATGCGTACTGGTTTTATAAAGCGCTTTGTGTTTGCTGTTTAGTCATAACAAAATGTACCGTTATTAAATGCTAGTATTCATTCTCTTTTTCTCACCATTGCATGTTACATATGTGCGCGTTCGTGTTTGTATTATATTAATAATATATATTGAGTTATTTTGCAAGTAAAAAGGACCACTGTGGTCCTTAGTACTTTCAAAATCTTGAAATAATTCATAAAGCAGGGCACAAAACGCTTGGACAACATACATCCAAGCAAAGTTTTGAGTTCAATAACCAAAAATTACAAATTAAATACACAAGACAATGTTTATTTATTTGTGTGTATAGTGAATGTATTAGCGATCGTCTTGAGAAGGGGCACAAGAGTGAGCAACACACTGTGTTCGGCTTGTGCGAGTGTGAGTGTGTGTGTAAACGTGGACGTACACATTTCACGCACGTTGCGAAATCTTTTGTATCTTCTCCGTAATGTCTAATAGTTAGATCGTAAGGTGCGCAAACACAAACAGGTTTCATAAATTATTGAACTCTATTTCTATTCTACTTTATTAGTATATTACTTAGCTAGTGTGTTAGTAGTGTTTGAGTGTGTGTTCTCATAACGGCGTGACGCGTGACCCGTGACCGTCCTCGCTACTCTCGCAGTCGTATTACTTCACGTTCGCGAGTATGTATTGTATCACCTTCGTGTTCTTATCAGTGTGTCCGGCGACTACAAAGCGTAGCCTGTGTTAGGATTACCTTGCGATAACGCAGCATTTTATTGTGTTCGCGCGCCAAGATATCAAGCGCACCGCATTCATAATCATATAAAGATAGGGAGCGGCCGGTGAAGCAGCGCGCGTTTGCTCTACATATAATTATTTATTTATTTTCTATTAGAATTGAAAGTGTTCCCGACACGTATTCGCGCGTGTTTCTGTGTTGACGAGTGAGTCCCCAAAGAAACAAAATAAAGTGCCGGCGAGTGAGTATATAAAATGGCGCAACAGCGGAACATGCAAAACATTGAGCTAGACATCCTGCAGCAGCAACAACAAATCGATGATGAACTGCAACAGCAGCAGCAGGAGCACATCGAGCTGAGTCGCCTGAACTCGACCGAGGAACAGGCCAAACGGGATCAAATGCGTCGGATTTTTAATATGGTAAGAGACTACACTTGGCTAGAGAGTGTAATATGATGAGTAATTCATCAACTATACACGAAAGTTCAGTTTATTGCATGTATGTTCTAGTAGTGCTTACAACCAACACTAACTACTAATCAATGAATCACTCAAAACATTCTTACAATCTCATTGTATATGTATTTACAACGAGCAAATAATATATATCTTACGTCATGGGAAAGTATATCTTTGATATATTACTAGATAAAAAGTTATACTAATAAATAATAATAATAATTGTTTACAAATATATGTGTACATTATATATATATAATTTGAAGCGATAGCAAGCATTGATGTAATTTTATTATATATGATTGATTTTTGATGGTCGCCGCCTAAATTAATAAAAATTAATTACTACTAGCATGCGCTCTTAAAATGTCAAGGCCATGTACACTCCAAACGGGTTTTTGAGATTCGCACAACCAGTCTTTGCAAGATAATTATATGGGATCCACGAAAAATTCGGTTATTGCGGGGTGTGTCATCGCATCTATATGGTCATTAACCCCAACTGAATTATATAAAATTATAAAATAGATCGAGGCACAATCTCACTACCACGCGATTTCACGATTCCACAAAATCTCGCAACTAATGCTAATAATAATGATATTTACAGGTTCAGCACGGAGCTCATTTATTGGTTTAACTGTGTATTTTATAATTAATAATAATAATTTATTTCAGATAGGGCCTTTTGTTCACGCGGCTCTAAAGTTAGAGCCGCCTTAGAGCGGGGATTTTTGCAATGACAGCAGCAATTCGTTTTATTCACCCGACTCTAACGAGTTATTGCTGTCATTTTAGACCTCGCTCTAGGTTAGAGCCAGCTCTATCTTAGGTAGACGAAAACGACCACCTAAATAGTTTAGAGCCGAGGTATTTTTGGTTTGGAGCGTTGTTTTAGCGTTTTCATTTTATTCAGTCATGTTTGAATATGTTGTGGGTTTAATGCAACTAATTGGAAGACTGCAATTGGAGATTGGAGCTTTATAGTAATACAATGAAAAGGCTAACTAACCCCAAAATTAAAATTAATCATGTCTTGAAAGATGCCAGCGCACGTGCATTCTAAAACAGATCGAATTTTTGGATCAAGTCTATCGCATAACCATAAATTCCTCAGTCGAACTGCTTTAATATTTTTTCTACCCTTGGAACCAGCTGCACTCGCAAAATAGTTCCCATTACTTAAAAAAATCTGCTCCCTATGCTAGAAAGAAGTTCGGCTATATAGCCAAAATCTAGAAACCAAAATCCAGAAAGACGAAATCCAGAAAACCAAAATCCAGAAATACAAAATTTAGAAACACAAAATCACAAAAATGCGGGTATAGTGTTAGCGTGATTAAAATCGAAGATCATCCCAAAAAAATGTTGCACGAGCTAGCGCGCGCCTGATCTTAGCGCTTCGCGCTTTTTTTTAAAAAAAACAACACATTATATATATTTTTCTGGTTTCTCTGAATCTGGATTTTGTCTTTCATTTTGGTTTTTATTTTATTGGATTTCGTCCCGCTCCAATAGAGACAACTGACAACCAGACGACACTACAAATGCGCCTCGCACAATCAAAAGCATTACATTACCGGCATTACCGGCACCAGTCCGTGACGAGTCCGCATGGGAAAAGTTGAGGCCAGCTGGCACAGTCGCGCAAATTGCTTCAGAAGGCCCATAAGGGAGCAGGCTCAAGTTTACATTTAGTTGAGTTTCCGGTGGCACAACATAATTCACAGCTGCAGAGGCTCATAAGACAAAAATGGGGCACATGTCCTCTGTGCAGTACGTGCATCCGTTAAGGGCATCTCCATATAGCCCGTGCCGCAGCATTATATCAATTAATTTAAACATAGTGCAAATTTTAGAACGCGCTCTAAATGTCGGCTCTAAGCTAGAGCAAGTCATAACTCTAAACCGATTTAGTGCCGCTCTTAGCGATTTTAGAACGTCGTAAAAAAAATGTTCCTATTTGTTTTTAACTATTATTTTCTTAAATACATAATATATGATAGTTCATTATAATTATAAAAAATGTTAAATACAGAATTAAACTAAAATATGTTTAGTAATGCACCACAATATTTATTTTTGTGCATACGAGATTGGTGACGTTCCATCCTTAGAAATTGTTGGAATTCTTCCAGGCTTCCTTCAGCATAAGATTTTAAATTGTAACTTACTGCGCCGCACATAAACCATATAATTGCGTTGTATCACTTAACATTGTCACTTGTGGTGCATAAATTCATTATGTCTGTCGGTGTTGAAATTGCGGGTGACATCTTTAACTTTCTTACTAAAAGTGAGTTTGTCCACTCACACGTTTTTGATGATACAACACATTTCGAGATCCGATGAATATTGTCATTATCAAGATTACAAGTATTTCAGCTTCTACCTGTAGATGATGCAATTTGATGTCTTGCTATCTTGAAGCCATTTGGAACTACATCATTGACTAACATGAAAACATCTGACCTCCAGCCAGAAGGTACATGCATCGAAGAGGCAGTTCTTCATATTGAGCACCAGTTGTAGTTAGGCATCTTCAATTCGATTAGAGGCGGTTTTATAGACTTGTTTAAAATGTCTTGATAGATACTTTTAGATGTAGAAAGCTCCGGATTATTTTGAAGAAAAAAATGCAGCTTCAGCTAGTATTTTTTTAATTCCTTGATTCACTTTGGAAGAAAGACGATTTAGCAGCATATAGTCGGCGCTAGTTAAGTTTCCCGTTGACCGGTTGGAATACAACCAGTTTCGAATAAAGAGAGCTTTACCGATAAGACCGATTCCTTCATTTTTAGGCATCATCAATAGCTGATCTCTTCGAACACTATACAGACAGCCACGCCAAATGTATCTTCCTATTGCTTGTTTGATTCTAGAGATATTGATTCTGAGCTACATACCACAGCTTTGAGAGCACAAATATATTGCAAACCCAAGCTTTGTCAAACAAACTTAACCTCCTAGAGTTAAACTGATGTACAATATATGCGATGTGTTTGTATACTTTATCTGCATTGGCTTGAATCATTTTGTTAAAGCTAGTTTGAATGCTATATGCCCAATATAGTTATTTGGTCTTTTTCTGAAATCAGCTGCGGACTTATCACACATATCCATTGAATCTGATAAATCCTGACTTCTGCTTATTTATTTGAAATCCGGTACATCCTTAAAAATCCTCTAGTGTATTCATAATCTTGTTAAACTCCGAATCTTTGAGTAGCATAAGACAAATATCATCGGCGTAAGCTTGTAGTTATATTGGCCTCTGAGGTGTATCCTCTAATTGAGCTTTTAGACGCATAATAAGTGGCTCATTATAAATTATAAAATATATGTATATAGATAATAGATAATGGAGATAGGTGACAATTTATCTCTACTTTGGACGTTTCGTTTTTGTACAATCTTTGGTTGCATGTTTTAATAGGATATGTAGAACCCATTTTTGCCATCGTCAACCATAACGTATCATGATTGGCGACGCCGAAAGCTTTTTTGAAGTCCAAGTTGAGTAGACCTATTTATAAATCTGGGTTATTATCAGCTTCTAGTACCATATTCCTTAGTAGTCTGATGTTATTTATTGTTGTCTTTTCTAAGCTTCCACATGCTTGTTCCTCACCGATAATATTGGAGCTGATCTTCTTTACTCTTTGTGCCATAATCTGTGTCAATTTCTTTAAGTCACAATTTAACAAAAAATGGGTTCTATAGTGTTATTTTCCCTTCTAAGAAGGCAGCAGGTTGAGTTATTTGTCCTTTTAGAATTCTATTATAGAGTTTGAGCATATCGTCCTTTAAGTCCGTAAAGAATTGAATATAAAATTTATAGGGAAGACCATTCGGGACCAGGCGAATTTTTAGATTTAACTGACTTTAAGACTGCTAATAATATCTCTGGAGTTAACTTCTTCATTTTTTAACAGATTGGGATTGATTTTCCAATAGGATTTACCATACGCCCGCGAAGATTCTAGTGGATCAATCTTGATTTTCATAACAATGGCGTGAAGATCCGAGAAAGCTAAGGCTATCGTGTCAATTTTTAGCACATTTGAGATGAAGTTTTCGGAGGAGTAGATACGGTCGCTTTGAGATTAAGTGTTAGCTCGTATAAATGTATATCCAACGTTGTTGGGTCGTTTTACAGCCCAAACATCTTTGAGTCTTAAGTGACATGAGTTCCACAAGATTTCGAAGACCTTGATATGATGGCGATGTACTGCTCGTATCAGGCGCATTTAAAACACAGTTGAAATCTCCATGCAAAACATGGGATGTGACATTGGACCTCGACAGGGTGTAACGCAATATCATTTTCAAAAAAGTTTCTCCTTGCGGCTGCATTTTGGTTTCCAGAGTGGGCATAAACGCATATACAGTTATTATTGTTAATAACACAAGAGCTAATTCTGCCATCTGATTTGATTTGATCCACCAACAGAGATGATCTTACAATAAATGCAGTTCCTCTTTGGTTATATCCGGGATTTGAAATAAATCGGTAATTAAATATTACAAAATTCAATGTTTACCTCCTGTAAAAACAAAATGTCAATGTCTTGAATACATAAAAATTCCATCAAAAATGACTGTGCTTTTTTCATTTGCCAAACTTGTATCGCTTTTACCAGTTTTGGATATATTATCCCATATTTTTTGTGACTTTGGTATTAAAATTACCGTATTCAGACAGTATCTGACTAACGTCTTAAAGCCGTCTTTTTATGTTTTATTTGACTTTAGTATTAAAAGTACAGTATCAAAACGGTATCAGACGGACGTCTTTAATACGTTTTTTCTTCGGCTTTTAAATACTTTGGTAATAAAAGTTCCGTATTAATACTGTATCTGACGAACGTCTTAAAATCGTCTTTTTTTAGGTTTTGTACGACTTTAGCATATCAGTATCAGTATCAGTAGCAGTATCCAGACGGTAATTTATACGTCTTGAAGACGTCTTTTCTTCAATTTTTAAATTTTGAGATTAAAAGTACCGTAATAAGACTGTATCTGACGAACGTCTTTTATTAGGTTTTATACAACTCTAGTATTAAAAGTACAGTATCAAGACAGTATCAGATGGACGTCTTTAAAACGTCTTTTCTTCGGTTTTTTAAAAATTTGGTATGAAAAGTACAGTAGCAAGATGATGTCAAAATTACGTCTTTTAGACTAGTTCCTTTGAGACTACATATCGCATACAAAGTAATAAATTTATAATAATATAATGGTTTATTTCTATTTTATTAAAAAACACAAACATAAACACATATAAACTGATAAAATATTATTCGAAAAAAACTTTTTAAAAACATTTATACATAATAGTCTTGGCTCTAGAAGACAGGTAATAAAAATACCAATGCGAGACCGTCAGGTATGTTTAAGACTGGAAAGTAACCAATACTCCTATATTTAAAATTTACGTTTGAATACTTTTTTAAATTGAAACATACTTTAAATAGTATTTATAATACGTTTTCGTGACTTCTATGTTATTTATACTCATATGAGACAAAACGATATTACTATAGGGTATCCCAATTTAATTTAAAGAAAAAAACACATATATGGCCCCCGTGGCTCTGGCGGCAGACCCTTACTCTTTTCACAAAATTTTTGATGACGGATTTTTTTGTGGTTTATTTGCGTAGACCTGAGATTTAAAAAAACCCCAGAGAAAGAAGTTACAAGGCGTTAAATCGCAAGATCTCGGTGGTCAGCTGACATCGGAATTTCGGGAGATGTTTGGTGCAGAAATTGTTCCTCCAAAAAAATGGATTGTTGCATGCGCGGTGTGGCAGGTCGCGCCGTCCTGCTGGAACCACATGACGTCCAGGTCCAGTCCTTGCAATTGAGGCCACTTGCGGTAACGCAAGCCGTTGACAGTCACAGCATTGCCAGCTTCATTTTCAAAAAACGGACCAATCACACCGCCCGCCCAAAATCCGCACCAGTCAGTGGCTCGTTAGGGGTGCATTTGTTTCTCATGGATCACGTGCGGACTTTCTTGTTTGTTAACGAAACCGTTCAAATGAAAGTGCGCCTCATCCGTGAAGATGATTTTTTCGAAAAATCGGCATCCTGTTCATTTTGCTCCAACAACCATTCAACGAATTGACGGCGTTGTGCATGGTCTGCTGGTTTGAGCTCCTGGGTCAGCTGAATCTTGTAAGGATGAAGATAAATGTCTTTCGTTAGAATTCACTGCGGGGTGCATCTCGAAAGTTACTTAATAATTCGAACAATTATAGATGACAGCTGTCAAATTTCAAACCTGCAGCTTGCCCAGAAAAAATGGCGCCAAATTTATATCGGGCACTCTTATTGGGACACCCCCTTATAAAAAGTCAGTTTTAAGGAATTTTACGAAAACGAAAAAACATGCCGGTTTTACCGATTTTTAAAACGAATACCGGTAAGAAAAACATATATATACATTTTATTACAAAGTTTGAATTATTTCCCAAAATATTTGACCAAATGCCTTTTTATCCATGCCCGCCACACTGTGCGACGGACGTAGCCGATCCGAGCTTGTATAGCCCTTCTCCGTTGTTCCAAAAATGCGGAAACGAAAATATTGTTTCGCTGCGCTAAGAATTTTTCCTCGAAATGCATTTTAAGTTGATTTTTTAATCTTACAAATTCAATTTGATATATTTATTTTCTCTACATGAAATCGTGCGCCTTCGCGGGCGCGCACAGTTTGCCGTTTGTTGTTCGACGCGAGCGCCCGCCGCGCCATCGCCATAGGGTGGTGACATGCAATGTTGGTTTGGTGGGGTTAGAGAGCTAGATGAAAATCGACAAGAAAATCGTGATAGCCGGAAGGAGTTGTCGGCTATATATATGTATATATACAATACATTTATGTTCAGTATAGTACTTGTGTATATTATATATATATATATTTATATATGTATGGCAGAAAATTTTGGCATCAGCTTTATGGAAAGGTGGAATTCATTCAGAGTCGTTGAGATCTGCTGATGGAGCGGTATGTGTTATAACCGAGACCCGGTTGCTCGCACCCACATCCACATTCCACACAGCCAACAACGAAAATATATGTATAGAAATATATATATATATACATTCAAGATGCGAATTGTGTGGAGCAGTGCAATTTTTTCGAAGTGCATATATATACAACACATGATGTACACGAGAATTCGTGTTTTTCTTCTATTGCGAACGAATGCTCTTGCTCTTTTATATGTATGTATGTGCGCGAGTGTGTATGCGTTCTGGGGGTGGTTTCGGAAAATTGTTGGCCTTATGCCCATCTTCGACACTATTCGCATTTTTTTTCACTAAATCGTAAATATGAAATATGATATTTACACAAAAATTCCAGCAGCGCGAGCAAAGCGTCTGTTCGTTTTATATTGTTTTAAGTTTTTTCGTTTCGTGTGTGTATGTGTGTGTGTGTGTATGCATTTCTGAGTATGAGTAAAAAAACTATATATACATTACAATATACATATATATATATAAATAAATATATAGATATGTTTATCGCAAATGTGCATGCAAAATAAGGGTTTCCCTGAAAAGTTCGTTTTCTGAATGTTGAGCTGGTTTTGCGCGTATTTTCGAAATGGCTTTAGCTTGATTAAAATGGAAGTGTGTGTGTGTGTGTAAGGGGAGTAGTTGCTCCTAAGAGTTCAAACGATTTAGATGGATGGCAACATTCGGACGCGACTAGCCGACAGAATCTGACTCAAAATCAAATTAACACTTGAAAAGACATGTCCCAAAATAGATATGATAATTTATGTTAAATTCAGTAATGAATAAAGATGCCAGGTCCTATTTGTTTTGGAATTATTATTACCTTATGTCCCAACTTTCTTAATGTTTCAAGGTTTTTTATTGTCCCAACGTTCTTTTGTGTCCCAACGTTTTTTTATGTCCTAACGTATTTAATCGTTTACTCCTTTAAGGGGGGTGTTCTATACTATTTCAGAATTCTCGAGAATTTCCGGTCAATACCTATTTTCCGAAAATCATGAAATACATTTCGAAAAATTCGAAAATTCCGAGATATCTTCATTACTTTCACACGAAGTATTTTTATAATCGAGTTGACTATTACATTTATATACCTGGATGATGTTTCATATATTTGGGACAACAGCATGAAGAATCTCCTCATCGAAAAAGTGTTTTTTTTTTGCGGCATTCGATTGACCACTATTTGACCACATATGACCAATAAAAAGTTTAGTGACTTCACTTCACTTTTCTCCCAAATAGAAAAAAAAACGTTTTTCTGAGACATTTGATTGACCAAATCTTGACCATTAGTGACCACCATTTACTTGGATTGACCACTAGGGAAGGGCGAAACATTAAAATTTTGCATTACGGAATTCAAATAGCGGGCGATTGTGCGATTGTTGCTCTTTTATCGGAATGGAACCTGCCAAAGGCATACCCTAATCCCTCAGGAGAACAAATATCCAAAACCGCATGAATGAACTTCATACTTTAAAATGGGAGACACTTGATACTTGCACACAAGCAAGATCAGTTTTCGAAAAACCTAACAACAATGATTTCTCATTTTTAATTAACTGTGGTCGACGTAAGTTGAAAACACTAACAAACATTCTAATAGGACACTGTTTCAGAAACTATCTTCACAAAATTAGAGACATAGACTCACCGTTATATATAGTGGATGCAACAAGGAAAACAAGACAAGAATAGAGCACTACCTTTTCCAATGTCAGTCGAGTCTCTACACAACAGCAGATTGAAATGTCTGGGATCACCTTTAATTTCAATCAATACAATAAAATAAAATTTTAAAAATTTAAACCTCAAGTGGCCATGGAGTGGCCCATTGGTTACAAGGATTCTAGACTCAAGGACGTCGCAAGCTTCGTCGAGACATCAAACTGGTGAGCCAACGGTGTGAACTACAAACCAGATGGAGTACACTGGGCCCATATAGCGGCCTGCGTGCGGCGAGACAGGATCTCGCATTCTTTTAAAAATCTATCTATCTATCTTGGACGTCTATAGAAAAACCCTAAAAAAGGAAATAACTTCTGCCTCTCCTTTTCGATTGACATTTTGAGATTTTTGTAAATTCAACATATGTTATGTAATTTCTTTATGTTGAAGGTCGACTGGATAATAAAAAATGTGCATATTAAAGACGGAGACAAACATTATAATAGACCCTTTAATGAAAAGCACATTTCACTTGTCGAAGAATCAAATTCAAAGTAAGTTGGTCATATGACACTTCATGGTTCTAAAGCTATTGAGATCAGTCAAGCTATTTACAATTGTTTGACAAAAGATGTAATAAATTTTCATTTAGATTATTTAAAAGCATTTAGATTATTTAAAAGCACTTGGCAATGATGGTGAATTGGATAAAATTGGATAAAAAAAACACCGGCTGGGAAGGCGGAGATATCCGAAACCTTGAACTATTGCTGAAAAAGCTTCTGCAGTGGAATATGTGTCTTCTTCAACTAAATGAACTTCCATTGAGGCAAAAAGTTACTGAGATTAGTGGTCACACTACTAGCCCACATACAATCAATGGTTTTATTGGTCATCCCTTTAAAACTGTAAAACTACTATAGTTACCTACTTTTGATTCAACAGATTTGAGTAAAGACCATCCATACCTTCTGGATGCAGCAACTGCAATACAGATCAGGAAGTATCCACCTGAATTAGTGAATAGGGGTCCAGGTCCAATAAATCATTTGAGGTAGTTGACACTTGCCAATAGGTTTAGGAGAGAATATTGGTCCAACCCAAATCCGAGTACACAATTGATCACAATTGGTACATACATTTCATCCTGGTTTAAAATAAAAGTAAATTGGTCCTGCATTGATGGTCCGAAAAACCTGTTTGCATTGATTAAAGATTCTAGATACTTATCGACGAAACTTTTGTTTCTCACTTGAACTCATTTTTCAAATATCTTTTAACCCTAGTGGTTAATTAAGTTTTAAATGGTCGTTTATTGATAAAAATGGTCAACCGAATGACGATTCTGAGGCCAAGTTAACTTACAGCGGGATCAAAAAAAAGCAAACGTTCAATGTCGATCGAAACAACAATTTTGCTTTATCGACCAACATCGTTTATTTAAAATGTTTTATTTAAAATTATTTTGATTTTAAAAGGTAAAAGTGCAATTTATTTTAAGAAATATTCGTATCGCCAACAAAAAGTTGATCGAAACAATATCCGCCTATTATTGATACTTTAACAAGTACACGCCTTCAATTATTTTTACCGATGCCGAATAGTGAACCAAAATTAATCAACCCTAACCAACAATGTTCTTCATATAAATTCTCAACTCTTATTTTCTTGGTATATGTAACAAACTTTGACCACCCCTAACTTTTT
>JAAAKO020099705.1:0-21742 GCA_010015015.2 Bolitophila cinerea
ATTTAGTAAAACGATACCGAATATAAAAAGTCAGATGATCAATAATAAAAGTTCAGTAGCCCAATACTTGTAGAGTAGATACTATATATACAATATATAATATATGTATATTGTATAATGATAATAATAAGATTAAAAATTCAAGAGGTTTCAAAATACCAAAAAAAGTGTATAAAAGTGATAAACCCCATCAAATTGTCAACAGTTTTTTTTAATAGAGCTTCGTGTAAACTGCATAAATAGGATACCATCAAAATGATCAAAACCCCTTTCGACGAGGAAACCAAAGTTTGGAGTGGAAAACCATTAGCTACACTGTTCCATCCAAACGTATCGGCGGGAAATGTGTTAATAAACATGTTAAATAGGAAGCCTAATCACATTGGACAAGTATTTCATTTATAATCTCTATATTTTAATTCGTCGTATTTTAATGCCCTACGTATGAATTCTTAGATAAGCGATAATAATGGAATTAGAATGACAAATGGCGAGATTCGATTAAATACTATTCGAGCTGCCCAGAATCTCACCAAAATGGGATTTGGCAAAGGAGACGTTATCAGTTTCATTGCAAAGAATCACCACAACATTGCACCGATTATATTTGCAGCTATGTCTCTTGGTGCTCCCGTCAATACGCTTGATCCTTCTTTCAATCATAGTTAGTGTATAAATTATAGTATTTTAATCTATAGATGGAACTTACCTGATTGTATATATTTTCAATAGCGGACATTGCTCAAATGCTGCGTATTAGCAAACCTGTATTGGTGTTCTGTGATGTCTCCAATGTACAGATTGTTCGCAAGGTTCTGGAAGAGTTGGAATTGAGTGTGCCAGTGTTTGTTTTCGATGGTCTAGTAGATGGAACGCAGAATGTTGAAGATCTTTTAGTGGCCACCGGAGAAGAGGAACTTTTTGTGTAAAAATATACAAACAATAAACAATAGGAATAAAAGTACTATATACAAAGATTTGTTTGTGTGTTTACAGGGCAACCGAAATAGAAGACGGAACTAAACATCCATTGTCCATAATTTGCTCGTCTGGTACCACAGGAATGTCGAAGGGAGTATGTCTGTCGCACGCTGGCTCGTTGTACCAGTTCAGCCAAGAACTGTAATTATTGAAAAACCTAGATTAAATTATAGTCTTGATCAAAATGTTTATTTGTTTGCAGAGGAGTTAACTCAGAAAGTATTATACTGTGTATGAGTTCCTTATACTGGATGTCTGGTTTTTTAACATTGCTACGGGGAACCTATTATGGTGCTACTCGAATTATCACTACCGAACCATGGTCACCGGATCTTATGCTGCGCCTAATCGAAAAGTACAAGGTTTCTTGTATGCTTACAATACCAATCTCTCTTGCAATGGCTGTTGAGAGTCCCGCTATGGCAACTACTGATTTATCTAGTCTGGTGGTACTAGCGACCGCTGGCAGTGCACTATCCACCGAGCTTACTCATAAGATTAATAAATACCTAACATCAACCTCAATAATTAGCTCGTACGGTTTGAGTGAGGCTGCAGGCGAGATTGCGGTCAGCTATACAGATGCACGACTCAAGTCAGTCGGAAAGCTGGTTCCAGGTCAACGCGTCAAGATCATCAATGACAACGGTGAATCGTGTGGTGTAGGCGAGGATGGAGAGATCTGCTTTTATCTAAAGTATCCATTCATTGGATACTTAGAAAACGAAATCGCAACTAGAGAGACAATCGATGCGGATGGTTGGATACACAGCGGAGATGTTGGACACTTTGATGAAGACGGATACTTGTTTTTGGTGGATCGCAAGAAGGACATAATCAAGTACAATAATTACCAGGTGAACCCGACTGAAATTGAGGAGTGTATTTTAAAAGAACTTCCTGGTGTACGAAGCGTGTGTGTTGTGGGTATTGCCGATACTCTGTCACAGTCCGATTATCCGGCTGCAGCTGTCGTTCGGGCAGTCGGCAGTGACGTAAGCGAAGAAGACATTGTAAATATTGTTAAAGGTACACGTTTTCAGACTGACTAATTAAATATTATTTAATAATACATTTTTTTTGTATTTCGCAGTAAAATTGGCCGATTTTAAGCACATCCGTGGAGGAGTTTACTTTGTGGACTACTTACCGGTAACGCCTTCTGGAAAAGTTATGCGACGCAAGGTCAAAGAAATCTTGCTCGCCCGGCAATCAAACTAGTTTAATATATATTTTAAAATGTATTTAAAAAAACTATAAAAAGTTTTTATGGCAATAACATATATTTTTTAGAATTAAATATAAAAGTTCATTATAGTGAATATATTATAAAAACGTATCTTTTTATACTTGCTCCCCTTCTTCCTATTCTTCCTCACACCCTATCTAAGTGCTAATGCTTATAACGTTGTTTTGTCCCTAGCTCTCACAAATGATTTGCTTGATTTTTTTCATCACTTTTGGTATTTTTCTAAAATTCCCGTCAAACTTTTGCCCATTCTACCCTTAAAAGATCATTACCGAAAAAAAAGATTTTATAGTCGTGATCGTAAGGGACTTACAATCTTTTTAAGGTCACAGCAAATTTATTAACCTTACCTTTTATGATCCTAGCAGCACTTTCTCTCTCTCTTTTTTCCAGCTGTTTTGGATAATATATTTTTGTTTACTTATAGCAGAGGTAGTTTATTTTAAATCATTTTTAGGGTGTTTTATTATTTTAGTAATGGTTGTGGGAGAGCCAAACTTTCTTAATTTTAAGCAAAAATTTACAGATAATATGTAAAAAGCACATCCTCGCCTCTGAGCACATCCGACTTAAATAGTCCAATAAGATTCCGGTTAATTTTTAGAAAATATAAAAATATATCACCGTATACTGGGAACCTCAAAATAATAAAACTACACTGTTAAATTGCAAATTAGAAAACATCAAAACATTCAAATATTCAGCTTTCAGCTGTCAATGTCATTTTGTAGTTGAATTGAAATTAAAATCTATTATTCTTGTTTTGAAAAAAATATACATAGTAATAGTATTTTTCAAACGGATTCAAGCACAGATCGTCCGCTGATAATGCCGGACACTCGGAGCATTAATGCCACAAACTATCGCTTGGTATGCCGATTCTGCTTGCAGGCCAAACCGAATATGTGCACGGTGGACAGCGCGGAGCAATGTGGAACAATGGTTCGCAAATGCTTTGAGGAGATCACCAGCTTAACGGTGAGTATTCAAACTGCTTAAGCGATGTTTTATTTATAATCCTATGTTATATATCAACTTCACACAGTTCGATGAGAGCGAGGACATTACAACGATGCTGGTATGTGACCAGTGTATGAACGAACTCGAGGCTGCTGCCAGCTTGCGCAATCGGTGCATTGAAATCAACATGTTGTGGGTAAACTTCATAAAGACCAATGCTTTAGAAGGCGTATCAGTTAAACGGGAAGTTAACGAGGAAAGTCTCAACATTGAAGATCATTTAAACACTGATTTCGATGATGCAGACTCGGTAGAGGATATCAAAACAGAAATTGAGTGCTGGCCTGAAATTGAACCGCAAATGACGAAGATAAGAAAAAGTAACTAAAGAAACGGTAAATAGGGATTGGTAATAGATCGTTGGTATATTTTAGGTTACAACAATAAGATGCCACGAAGGTCCAGATCTACACATCCACTGGAATGTGATACTTGTGGAATAACATTCAAGAACAAATCCATTCTCCTGCGACACATAAGGTCACACATTGATTCGTTTGGCTGTGAACAGTGCGACCACAAATTCGAATCAAAGTAAATTGATTAAGTGATATATTATTATATATTGATTTTATTTTATTTTACAATTTTAGACAGATGCTCTCCTCGCACATTCGACGCATTCATTCCTGCATTCAATGTTCTATATGCAAAACGACCATTTCAACCGAAGAGAATCTTCGCATTCACATGCGACGCGAGCATTCGTCCAAGGAAAAGAAAAAACCCATCGAAGCCATTTGCAATGTGTGTGGACTAGTGCTGTCGGACAAAGGTGGCCTGCGACGTCATATGCTGCGCCACACTTCGGAGCCACCGTTCAAGTGTTCGTACTGTGACAAAGGATTCTATCGAAGCATTCATTTAAAGAGTCACACATTAGTGCACACCGGCGGTCAAGATCATGTGTGTCACGTGTGCGGTGAGAGATTCGTGGCAGCTAACTCGTTATTGCGTCACGTCGAGAAACATCAGGACGGCAGTAGGATCGTGAACACGAACGGTATGAATCGACCACAGAACCTTGAGTGCAAGGAGTGCGGAATCGTTTACAAACACTTCCGATCGCTGACGATGCATCACAAGGAAGTGCATGCGGCTAAAACGCATAGCGTTAAGGTAAACATGTTAAAATGTACTCTGTGCGATGCAACGTTGTCCAATCGAACAGGATTGCGTAAGCACATGATGACGAACCATCCCGACCAGGAACCAAAATTGTGGCAACAGATTCTGGACACCGTTTGCGTGCGGTGCAATGCAACGTGTGCGTCTAAGAAAGATCTTAAAGAACACGTTATGAGTCACTTGGAGTTCAGTTGTGACATCTGCAAGAAAAGATTTGACAATATGATTACGCTGTCCAGCCACGTAAAGAAACATTCCAATAATAATAGACCGTACAAGTGTGAGGTAAGTGTTCATATTCAACATACTATACAAAGAATTAAATTTTATTTTTTATCATAGATCTGCGGTTCATCACATATTCGTGCATCGCATTTGAAAACACATCATCTCAGGGTCCATACAATGGATCGTCCGTTCCCGTGCGACCAGTGTGACGCCCGTTTTCCGGAGCCGTGGAACCTAAAGGAGCACATCCGCTGCGTACACAGCGATATCGAAGAAAGAATGTATCCGTGCTCCATGTGCCCAAAACGCTTCGGAAATAAAGGACAGCTCACGAACCACATGAAAAAGCACACCGGAAATTCCAACTATAAGTGTGAGCTTTGCTCGAGGAGCTTCAGCAGTGGATTAAAGTTGACAAAGCACAACAATTGTGTGCACCCCAAGTTGGAGAAAACCATGCCAACAAATAATGAAAATGTATCCAGTGCATAAACCGCGCTGATACTAAAATCCAGAATCAGATAATTGTATTATATTTTTTATATATAAATAAAAAAATCTGTTATTTTATATTTATGCACAGACATTAGAAAATTATGGTCTTGCAATGAGACGCAATAACAGAACTGTTCAAGAGTGACCAATATGTGTGTATTGCCATTAAGTGTGGCAAGTGTTATCGTATAATATATATATAGTCGTATAGTTTAAAATAAACAAGTGCTTGAGGTCTTTTTCTCCTTCTCAACCCTCAAAAAAGGTTCCTGTCAACACCAAATATCAAAAAAATAATTTAGATTGGGACCCTCCCACACTTTTACCACAATTACCTTAAATTACGGACCGTTCCAAGATATTTTTTTTTCAAATCTTTGAATTTCTCCCTTTAAGAGGTTTATTTCGTAAATATAAAATGTTGTTATTCGGTATTGACGGGTTTCTCCCCAAAAACTTTTGTGGTCATACTATATTATGCGTCCCTTAACCTAATATCTATAAAAAGTATGAAATATTGCTTACAACATTTTCAGTACACAGCAACAATTATTACATATGCCTTCTTTTTAAAACACAAAGCGAATAAGGGAGAAAAGATTTTTTCAAATGTGTATTGTCAGATTGTCACCAATCTATTAAGATTGAAATCGTTTTGTATACTGGGTTTTTATACCAAAAAAATGTGTGACGAACATATGGACGTTCCCGTTTTAACTACAGTACAAAAAGAAGAATATTTGTTGACATTAATATTACCGCTATCCACACCACTACCGTAAAAAACTTATAAACTAAAACATAAACAAACAAAAATAAAATTGTATCCAATATCTGATTTATCCTGTATCGACGCAACAAATGGTGGAAATAATGAAAAATGTCAAAAAATTACGAATATGAATTGCCATTAGCAATAAAGGATGTAAAACATATACAGAAAACTAAAACCGACAATATTTATTCCATATACGGTCAGTACTTTAAAACTTTTCGCATTTATGGTAAATGCTATTTCAATGGTGCTAATAGCAACTTCTATATCATTGACGACGGGACGGACAGAATAAATGTATTTTACAATGACGATACAAACAAACGTGTTTCTGGTATGTCCTCTATAATATAATATAATATACGAATACAAATAAAATTTATAAAACCATTTTAGATTTGCAGAATTCCAACCAAATACTGTGCGATAACTTTAAACAGATACAGTATGATATAAATGTGGCTGCGCTGTTGCCATTACTACAGGAAAGGTGTTTACCGAACTTTTCTCCCCCGAGAGGAAGCTATGTAACCGCTATCGGAAAGCCATTTGAAAATAATAACGAATATGTGGACACCGGCGAATATAGCCACCCTGAGAAAATGTTTGCATATGAGTTAATTGCGGATGATGGATTTGATCGTGCGCATGAAATTAATTTTAAGCGAAGTTTGTGTACAAAATACAACCAAACGTATTGTAGGTATTCAATTAACGGTGATGTGTTGTAGTGTATAGTTTAACTTTAAATTATATATATTTTTTTTTAGATATATTTAGTATGTAATTAAATTAATATAATACATTGTAGAGTAGAATGGAGTGATAGAGCCCCATTTGCACATTTTGAGCTCTATCTCAGAATCTATAGGAGATAGAAAATTGCGTTCTTTAATAGAAATGTATCTTTATCTTTTTCGAAGAATTAAAAAAAAGCTGAGAATGCTGCACATGCGCACATAATTTTTGTTGTGTATTGGAAATGATTTTGGGTATTTTTCATGCCGCTCGTTTGACTAGCCCAAAACAGCTTTGTCCAACGGCTGCAACTTGTGAGTTGCTGGCATATCTTTGAAAGCATTGCAATATTTAAAAAAAAAGTTTGCCTTTCATCCACTTTCAGGGTTTTCCTGGACCCGATGAAGCAGCCGTCAAAAAGTGTTGCTGAAAATTTACGTTTGCAAAAACCTTAGAAAGCGGTGGCTCTTTCGCCCACAGCCACATTTCACGAAAAATCACAATAAGACCTTAACCAAGAACACCATACATATGTTTATTAAAAACAAAATATTAAAAATGTTGGAGAAAATGTTCAATCACCTTTTCCGAAATATGAAATGACTATATAGCGGCATCTGTTTTGCAGATAAGGTTTATATTTATATGAATCTTAAGGACTGAAGTATGCAAGAAAAGACGAAATTCTACTCTATTCCATCAAATACCTCGAATTTCTAAATAATTGTTTTATATAAATAAAAAAAAACATACTTGCAATTGTATTTATATTTATTTGCGTAAGTATACACATGAGCTACAAATTTGGCCTAACTATAGCTTGATTTATATGTGAACAATTGCCTGGACCACAGGTTTTATTTGAGTCTTGTGTGTTTTAATATTCAGAATATATATATATATATCCAGTAATTTTTGTATGTATTCCATCGGAAATATGTGTCTATATCAAAATATACAATAAACGTTTTGTTCTTTTTATTTATGTACAATATTTTGAATCGTTTAAATATACATATTCATGTTATATTTTAATTTGTTATCTACAATCTCTAAATAAAAGAAAACAAGAATACCGAAATCCGATTAACACGTGTAATTTTTAACAAATGATAATATTATTTATATACATTTTTTTATCGATTGTATTGCTTTTTGAATATTTAAGATGTATATTACTTTATAGCTAATTGTTAAAAGTAAAGTAACAAAGGCCTTTTTTGCTTAAGTCCATAATTACGAGTTGTTATAAGGATAGATATTTTAGTCATTGAATTTAGAAATTAGTACTGTAAAATAATTAAAATGTAAACCATTCAAATCAATCCAAAATATCTATGCCGATAAGAATCCGAAAATCGACATATTTCAAAATGTGGTTATATACAATAAAAAATAAACAATATTCTTATTTACATATTTAAATTATATAAATAATTTAAAGTATTATCGGTTATATGTTGAATTTTATCTTTTTGAAGAATTCCAATAATAAACTCATTTCAACTACATTTCAAAATACATACTATAATAATATTATAATAATAATAATATTATAATACAGAATAATTAAGATAAATTTGTATGCGAGAAAAGTATAGACGAGTTTTTTTTATGGAGAGGGGGAATGAATTAGGGACCTTCTCAATCTGGACGCACGCATTATCACAAATATAATTATTTTAATATATACATTTATTATTTATATATAAATATTTTTAGCACCCATCATCATCTTCATTCTGTACAAATTGAAATATTTTATAATTGGTGCGACGTTTAGCCTTATTTGCTATATTTATATCCTAAATATATATTTTTTTATTTTTTAACATGTTATATATTCGCATTGCTCGAGTAGCAACCAATGACAACCCAATTCGCAAAAGCTACAGATAAATAAAAATTATCAAATAATGCAATTATTCACTATAATATTATTTAAATATATATTGTCTTCATTTATTGCTTCTAATATTCATCTAAAAAACTTTTCAAAATTTGCATAGGAAAATGAATAATTTTTGGCACTAATTTCCGGATATGAATGCATCGGGATGAAAGGTGTTTGTAAGAAGTGTGATGCTCTCCAAAAATTATCCTTTATCTTTTTTTGTTATACAAACATCTATTTTTTGCGTTCATTTATATTTTATAATACAGGATTATCTATCTAAATTCTAAGATCTAGGTAAATGTTTTTATTATACATAAGGCATTTTAGTATATAAAATATTTATAGGTATTTCGTGTGTGTATGTGTGTTTCATGTGTGTGGTTTTTGTACCCCTTTTCAGGACAAAAGAACATAGGACATGTTGTGTAGGTTAAATGAGTTTTATGTATATAAAAGAAGAGAGACAAAAAACAAGAACTGAAAACATTTATGCACATAATTTGATACGAAATAAAGCCCTTAGATTCTATAAGATATTCGTAAATATAATTCAAAAGACACAATAACATATAACCTTATATTGTCTAAAAGTACAATAACACCGCTTAGGAATATAATAAAAAAATAAAGATCTCCAAAACCATTGATTATTAAAATACATATAAATAATAAAAATATATAACATGAATAAATAGATTTAAAAATAGTCTATATATATAGCAGGGCAAGCCTGCTGGCTCTACATAATACAAAAGTATATATACTCATTTAAAATTAAAACTGTTTAAATAAACATTCACAAGTGATATACTCGTATAGGATAGAAAAGAGAGATAGTTAGAGAGACAAATATAATATATAAGTGAGATGTTATATTTTAGAATGGATAACTTTTCACGGAAACACTCTCCATGCTGTTGTCGGTGCTTGTGTTGTCGCCGTCGGTCGTCCGGTCGCTCGGAAAAGCTTTTCCGCCTGTACGTGGACTAGGCGATTTTGGCCTTGTGCGTTTTCTTGCCGAAGGGAAAATGAAGTTTTCGGCGTCTTTTTTTGAACTCGCCGCCATCGAAGCTCGACGAGTCTGTGGAATAGGTGTCGTCGGGCAGCTGGGTATCACCGTGTGCCGTCGTGGAGGACACGACAACGGTAGATGGTGCGGACTCCATGGGCTCCAGGTCTGTACTCTGAGCCCGGACAAGGCTGTGTGGGACGAAACTACACGTTCGTGAGCGACAGGATAGAAATAGAGAAAGTAAGAAAAAAAGTATGTTAGATGCGCACACACACAATCAAAATAATAGCATTATTTTATAAGTACAGTTAATTAAAGCAATTAATATATCCTATCGAATATAAACGACACAAATGAACATAATCACCACAGCCCATCACACACATAATGAATATTAGGAAATTGTTTCAAAGAGAAAGTATATGAGAGATATCGCTGAGCTGGGAAGGGTCTTAAATACAACAACATTTGAAAAGAGATAGAAATACTAAAATTAAGGATAATTTTTGCTGCGTATCATATAATGAGCGGACATGAATGACAGGATAACAGAGTACAAGATGCACAGCAAAAACAGTAACATTCCCAGCACGCGGCAACATCTCTTACTTTCGCTTTGGGCGTATGCTACAACAACAATATAACTCTAGATCGGAGTTTGGTCACGGACTTTTCTGGAAATAAATCAAGAACATTTAAAGAGCAACAGTCATTATGAATTGGTGGCACACACAAAAAATGCGCATAACAATAAACAAACAATCAAAAAAATGAAATTTTATGGTTTGTCAAAGAAAGCCATACAAGTGTGCACACGATTATTTAGAATTTGTCGTTATCCATGTATACTATAACTAACACCCACCACCACAACTTAAAAGTTTAGAACAACATGATATAATTTATGACTTTTGTCATAGAATTAGTAACGATATAGGAAACGTTATTGAAGGGTTACAAGAATAAAAATATTAAGTGATTATATTATCAGTCGCCAGTGGACACAAACCTTTGGTGCGAGTTCGCACGACGGGGTGGCGGCATTGGGGCACCGCGAACCGGTACCGCCGTCGCTGTCGAGACAAGTGGTGATTTCTTAGTGCGTGGCAACGGCACGATTCGGTCCAGTGACATCGGACTGTGTCGTTCCTCGGGCATGCTCAGCGAACTGTGTGCGTCACACGGAACGGAAACGGTAATACAAAAACGATACGCGTATATAAAAAATAAAGAGAAAAAAACAAAAATATAGAGAGAAAGACAAAAAAAATAAATAAACGTGCCGACGAGACGAAACACAACAACAACCACAACAAGTACAAGAACATCAAACAAACCTTTCAGTGGAGCTGATCATCATCTGATGATTTGAATTGTGCGACGGTAGATTTTGGATCGAATACGCTGCATTCATGGCACAGACCGGATTGTTGGCGAGTTGCGGTGGCCCGGTGAGAGCTGAGAACCGTGAAATCGGCGGATCACCGCCCACGATGAACGTTACCGTGTCCCCATCCTCGCTGCCCGAAGAGTCTTCGCGATAGCCGCGTCCGAGGTTGTCCATCAAGCCTGTGCAAATAATATTTATGTTTCCCCATTTGCTTCGTATTTTATTTCATACACAGATACACACACACAACCACACACACACAAAACGGGAACACAATTGCATTTGGAATCTAGTGAAATGAGAGGAAATTGGGACACCACTCCTGGAATTTGTTAAATTTGAATAATATATATAATATATACAATTCACCACAAAAATAAATATGTTTTCCAAAAACTACTCAAAACCGGGATATTAAAAAAACGCATGCTGTTGAGGCTATGGGACGCAGGTACTAGTGTATTTTTAGGTAATGTTTAACTGGGATTTATTTATGAATGCAATTTGAAGTGTGTTTTTATTGAGTGTTTTGCAAGCCACGAAATGATGTGCTTTAGTATGAGATATAGCCATAGCCACCACTAGCGCAATCTATGTTGCAAGTAATTAATACAAAGGATAATTCGTCCCACTATGCTAACTTCCAAAACCGAATTTAAAGGATTTGTGTGTACGTGTGTGTGTGAATGTTTTTACTGTGTATGTGTTTGTGTATTCTACTTCCGGCAAATCTTTACTACATTACCCTTCCTAGATTTTATTTTGGATGTGGAGAGGTTTTATCGATTACAAAATGTTTTTTTTTAAAAAGTCTGCTGGTATTTTAACGTGAGCATACTACATAGAAAATATCCTTTCAATCTCCAATATAATTTAAAAAGCTAGGTTTTTTAAATTTTAAACTTCTTTTTTAAGGGGGTTTATGAGAAGTTATGTCAAAAAAATATTTAGTGAACAGAAAAACCTCCCATAAATTCTTAAAAAAAAACTTTCAACCACCAAAATTATAGAAGAAACATAGATTTCAACCCGAACTCGTACACACACACACACTTCCATCTCATTCATACAAATACCACATTTCACTCATACAGTGTATCAAAATAATAATAATAATAAATTATATAAAAAAAATAAAAAAACCACAAATGTATAGAAAATATATGTTGTATAATATTCAACGAAAAAAGTATTATTACTATATAAATATATAAATCAAAATCAACAATTAGTGCATTGTTTCGGGTTTTATATAATACAAACATAATCCACAACGACTCATGTGTTTAAAAACTATATACCTCTACGCTTCTTTTTACACGTTTTGTGTTGTTTGTCTCTGTATTTTTAAACAATTATTTCATGTTTGAAAGTGTGCGTTAACACAAAATTGTGTGCATCTATTTTTAATAATTAAAATGTCTTTAAGTTAACTATATAGTCACTAGTAATAATATGTATAGTAGTAGTAGTATCCGCCACGCTTACACGGTATTACGTATTTTTTAAATAAGTGTTATGCTCTGTCAAGAGAGAGGGTGTTAGTAAGGTTTTGTATCTCATCAAACCTACTTTTTTACGAGTTTGCCCCAAAACTTCTTTTCCTTTATACATTCAAATTTATACAGTTTAGATTTTTGGGATTTCGGTTGGAACGAGGAAGTGGAAATCGTCAATTAAGTGTGTTTATGAGAATGTGTGTTTGTGTATTTTTCGTCTAATCAGTAATCAATAAATAATAATAAATGCGAAATTTCTGCGCAAAACAATAGGGATAAAATTCAAAAAAACACGAGAAGCTTAGTGTTTATGTGGGGGAAGCTTGGACGAGAGTGCCTTGGGGTCGATCGTATTGTGTCGGTAATCATGAACAAAACAACTACATTATTACGGATGTCAATTGTTTTGAAAGCACAAAAAAATAACAAGAGATAAAGATAATTTAAGAAAAGGGCATTTAAATTCATCATTGTATTTAAAGTAAATATTTTTTTAACTCTCTGTACCCACTATTAACATGTTATCCATTTTAGAAATGTTATGATTATAGGTAAATTTATCTTGAATACATGAGCTTTAAACCAATTTAAATAGTTATGATTGAATCATTGAAAACTAATTCAAACATTGTGCTTCTAAAAATAACAAACAAAAAAATACGACAACAAACACGAACCACCCCTAAAACACTTACATAAATTATAAATTCATATAAATACAACACATTAAAATAAAAAAAATACACACAAACACACACATACACACACACAATGACATGGGGGATAAATGAATGGATACAAATGTAAACACGGTTGCCAAAACGGTACGCCCGAGTGTAGGTTTGTTGTGGGGGTGTGCTTGGACGAGTGCGTTGTGCGTATGTACGGGCTGAGGGTATGGAGGATTTGGTGTTGTTTGAAGGACGGATGGCGTGTGTTTTAACGCTATTCCGATGAGAACATGGAAAAGTTGTCAAAGGTGGGCTTACCTTGCGTAGAGTCATCATCAAGCTCATCCTGGCTGCCCGAAACACGATCTAGACAAGATTGAAACACACAAATTAGATTATAAGTGCTGGTAAATCTAATATCAACTCAGCGATAACTTACTCCTTGACGGCTTTGTCATTCCGTTTCTGTACAACACATTTTCTAGGTACGCCATACCGTTATTGTTGACAATGTTAAAGCCAAGCAATTGCTCGATTTGCTTCCATCGCTGCAAACGCTCCTGCAGTTCGTTTGTGACCTCGCTGAGAGCATTGCGCGCCTCCACAATGCTTCGGTCTACATCGTCTATGCTCTTGCCGTGCGTCGACACGAACGCACCCACCAAGCTCGTTCGCTTCTTGCGCAGCTTCTCGCATGCGTCTCGTGCCATCTGGAGCTGTTTTTCGGCGGTCACACGCTTCTTTAGCGTATGCTTACTCTCGAGCTCGTAGGTGAGCTGCAGCCAGGACTGCAACGATGGCGGTGGCTGCCAACAGTGGTCCTCGAGCTCACCTTCGGCTCGAATCAATTCTCTGCGCAAGATTTCGATCTCTTGCTTGAGCTGCTGCAGCTCAAGGTCTGAATTGGACGATGTCAGTGTGGGTGCTTCTTTGAGTCTGCGTTCCAGGTCTAGCTTCTCGGTGGCCACGTTCTCTTGCTCGAGTCGTGCCTGTTCTAGTTCCTATACGGACAATATATACATATGAGATTTTTTATTATAATTGGTTTATACATATCGAATTTTTTAAAAAAAGAGATTTATTTATTTTTTAAAACTAAAATATATTAAAGAGCATAGATTAAAAATATTTTAAGAGCACATTTTTTGGGTTATAATAAATCATGCCGTTTAAAAAAATATATTGTGCCTAAGATTATATGACATTGAAAACACTGTCTTCAAGGACCGATTTCTTTCACCTCGGTTTACACAGCAAATACAGTCAGATTATAGTTACACCGAAATGAAGAGATTCAACCATAATATGTCTACTTTAGGAGTCATTTCCTATAAATAAAAAAATATACAAAACAAACCTTCTGCATTTCGGTCAATGCATTCTCGGCCTTCTGCAGTCCCTCCATATCCTTGGCCATGCGTCGCATGTGCTTCTTGGCGTTCTTATTCTGCTGATACGCGTACCAGCATCCGATGATGGCGCTCAACAGCAACGTCACCAGAAAGTAGTCCTTCCAGCGTGTGCCAGTCTCGCGCGGTGGCCCGAACAGCACCACGTCCATGGCCTTCAATGCGATCTTCTGTTTGTGTATGGGATCTCGGATGCCCAGCACAGTGCTTACATAGTGCATATTATGCACTGCCAATCTTCAAATGACAAACACAGAATTTAGATTAGTATCATATTGTTAAATTATATATATTTATATATATATTGAATCGTGGGAATGAATAGAATTGAGAATGCTGATTTTATGCTACTCACCGTGGAAGTGTTTCACCGGATACCTTGTGCTTTTGAAATAACTCCACATACTGCGGAAGCTGTACGCTCTGTGACAGCCAGTCGGTCGTTTGCTCTACGGTCCAATTATGTACCTGGCGTGTTTTAAACATTAATACAATCTCTGAAATGCTTTTGCTTTAAATTCGTAACTCACCTCAGAGCGCAGCCAGAACTCCCACAGTTCCTTTACCGAGATCTGCGTATCATCGTTGTAATGGAACGTTTTGTGACGTTTCTCATATCCTGAATCGTATTTGAGTTCTTCTCGTAAAAACTATATATTGATAACAAACAAAAAAAGTAGAAAAAATATTAAAAATCTAATAAAAAATCTTTATTATAATAAAAAAGACACATAAAAACTGTCGACTTAACAAAACCTTACTGCTGACTGAATGCAAATACAATCGTGGAAATTGCGCGCGGCGACAATATGAAATTTGTGTGTGTGATAGTATGCAAAATGGGAAATACATAAAATCTCGGAAAATATCAATTAACATGATTACACAATAATAATGACAAAAAGTCGCAATGACATGAACAAAAATAGAGACATTATGTGTAATAAAATTACAGTGATGAGCTTTGCAAACAAAAGAGTTGTGTACGATTTTTTTCTGTTTGTGTGTATACATTTTATTATATACACACTACACACACACACACACACATTTATACGAAAATCATTGATAATTTCGCATGTGGAAATGGATAAACGAGAAAATGATACATACATATTGAAATATACGAGTAGAGAAGCAATGCAACAAACAGTAAGTTTGATTAATTGTGTTTTTGACCTTGCTGCTAGAATTGCGCTAAAATTCGAGTCTTAAACAAGACTTTTAAATAGTGTAATTAGATTAATTGATAGCTATAGAAATAGTGAGAGAGATTAATATTGATATAGAGAAAGAAGAATGAAATAGAGTATTAACATTGAAAGAGAGTACAAGTATTCATAAATTCACTCCTTTGTATATATAAAATATCATTGGGAAAGACGAAATATAAATAAATGAAAGAAAACAATATAAAAGATACATACAAAAAACATATTAAAAATATAAGAGTAAAAAAAATGCTATTAAAAAGTTAGATACTAAAGTGAAAATGTGTTTTGAATAAAAAAAATATATTTCTAAAAAATATATGTAAAACATGACAGAAAAAGATTGACATATTAAATATCTAAACTTAAAACTGAGCTTGCAAAAAAAATATTATCAAATATACGTATAAGAGAAAAAAAACAAAAACAATAATTTCTATACACAAAAAGTACAGATAACAGTATTTTAATTTAACTATTTAAACAATATGCGGTTGTAATTTATATGAATAATTCTAAACAATTCTCAGTATTATTCAATTGAATAGAAAAAAACACACGTGGGTCGATTTTAATAAAAAAAAAAACACATTATATTATATGATATATACGTATATATATATTTATTTATGTGTATATAAATACAAATAAAAATAATATATGTATATTTTTATATTTATTGATACATATGCGCATACAAAAGCACATATATACGAAACTAATAAATTATTTTGTTTAATCGTACATTGTTGCAGTTATTGGGTAACTCAGATTCATTTGGTGAGAAAAAAATATAAAGAGATGTATGAGAGAGACAGACAAACAAAAAAATCTGTACGAATGCATGTGGGAGATTTTAATTTTATATAAATAATTTATCTATATATCATTTGAACTTATTTATTCACGCGACATGAAAACAATTACATTTTGAAGGCATTGCAAGGCAAGATACAATTATTAAAAAAAAAATATGCATTCAATAGTAAATTATGCAATTGTGTACAAACATGTTTAGTTTAAAAAGAACTATATATAATACTCTACTCACATCATCCGATTCCGTCAGATCGATGTTACCGTTGTCATCGTCGTCGAGCTGCTGATGCAACGATTTGATGGCCTCCATGCCAAGGCGATCGTGCACGTTCTCTAGGCACTCGATGTCGTCTGCCACACAGGCACTGTCCGCCGACGATCCGCTGCCGGTGCCGCCTGAAAGGGAGAACAAAATGTTTTTTTTATAATTACAATTTTTCAAGATTGCTATAGCCAATATAAAAAATATTCAGCAATAATTAGATTTTTTGGAAGCATATTCGCAATCCGGTAGTGAAGGGTTTTCAGGAAAAAATCTTGTTAAAAATAATAATATAAAGTAACACTTAATTTAACTGCAATAGAAGTCAAGTAACTGCTCTATTTAAATTTGGGTTTTTACAGTGTTTTTATCGAAAAAAAATGGTATGTTTGATATATAATTTTTACAGAAAACTGTTATCAGAACCCCGTTACCGAATTAAAACTTTTAAAAATAGCTGCAACCGAACGACAATTAGACCTTTAAAATATTTACAACATCTGTGGTTCTTGTTTTAATTTCAAAATCCCTTCTTATGTATATTTTATATGTATCTATAATATTTTATTTCAGAACGGTAGTTTTATGGCCTATAAAAAAATGTATATTGATATAGAAATATTTCACTCATATTAAAAATTAAATTCAATTAAATATTACACTTAAATACACACAAATAATATTATTTACAGCCATAAAATATGAAAATATGTGCGGTATTCTTTGTTATTTCCCGAATAAATAATATAATCTCTACAAACACACAATTATGTATATATATAATAATAATTACTGGTAATATATTACGATTTAATTTTTTCAACTACGGGCATTTCACTTCGATAATATGGTGTATACGTGAAAAAATATCAGTATAATATCGCTAATATTATTATTAATTTCAAGAATATTTGACAATATATTATTATTAATAATATTTATAGAATAATATAATAATTATTAATAATATTGTAAAAATATAAAAAAATGTAGGAAAAAAACATCATAATACAGAAAACACATAAAATAATCGCTCTCCAAAAAAAAATGCTCCTAAAAATGAGCACCTAAAATAAAGTGAATGTGCTCCTAAAATAAAATAATGTGCAGCTAAAAATAACACTCCTCACCGATGCTCTAAAACACAATTGAGCAGCTATGTAAAGCAAAAACTGCTCAAAAATATTAAAATTTTATGGTGTAAGCTAAATTGGGTGCCATACAGAAAATAATAATGACCATAATAAAAATATAAAATAATAATAAATAATATAAAATTCATAATATGCGATAATTTACATAATATACTATGATATCGATAATATATAAAGAATAAATTGAGAATATTTTTTTCCTAAAAATACCTAAAATATTTGAGAATATAATATAAATATCGAGAATACATAACAAATTTTGTATTTATAATTAATTACCAATTATATGATATGGTCTATAGACCTGAAGACATTATTACGTAGTAAAATAGCCTCGTTTAATTTAAACCGCACTGTTTATATATACTTTTTATATCAATTTATGTATCTATTAAAAAAGCAATAAAACATTTTAATAGTCATCGCATTCACACAAAAACATCGATTATGTGTAAGCATCAAGATCTGCTAATGATTTCCATGCAATATAAACATTCCATTGACTATTGCAAATTTCTAATGCCAAAAATCTAAATTTAGCCGCAGCACGCGGACCAGCGCATTCACGCAAACTTTAAGCTCTGACGCATAGAACGTATAAATATTTTCTGTGATTCCAGTCAGAATATACGATATTTGTGTGTACATTGAGTTTAGTAAAGCACACAGACACTTGTTGATTTTCACTTGTGCGGGATTAGCATGTTTACGGTCATAAAAACTCACTGTGCGCTTTTGTATGACGATGTCGTTGCGCAATTCCGCCAGTTTACCGACGAAACTGTGTGTACTGTGCCGCTATCGTGAAACAATAACAATAACAATTGTTTTTAACAAAGTCTGTTTGCATTTTCCGTTTATTCGGGTGTGCAAACAACAAATCGGTTAAAACGCTTATCGTATGTTTAATTTAATAAAAAAAATGTAAGTGTATACACACAAAATTGGACCTAGTTTTGCAAATTTATATGGAGGTTATAATATTTGCGGTTTTTAGAGCGTGCGTGCGGACTTGAGAATGTGGCAACATTGTCGAAAGGCGTTGTTGGGTTTGTGGGCGCAGCACGCACTCGTGACATTGAAGGTCGCCGGTGCCAAGTTTCTTGAAGATTCAAACGATGCGAGTCAGGCTTGCTTTTGTGGAGCCCTACATGCAGCGTTGAAATACATGCATATTATTATAAAATTATGTCCATATTTTCATAATCGGAACAAATTTTGCAATTTTTCATTATGAATTTCTTTTAAAAAAATTTTTTTTTTTTTGTTGATTTGCGTAAAAATGCAAAAACTAACTAGTGAAAAATATTTTTAGAAGCTAGAAAAAAATGGTATAGGGACCGTCCATATATTGCTAAATATCGAATTAATGGCCCCCATCCCATCGTAACACAACCGTAAAAAATATCTACTCTAAAATTACGTAACAAAACCCTAAACTAACTCACTAAAAAAAAAACAATTAGAAAATATTGAAACATAAATGTTATTCAAAAATCGTATATTTTTTTAAAAATGTGTAGTCGTGAAAAAAAAAATTTAACGTGGGATCTTATACGTATAAATTAGAAGTCGAAGCCGATATAGAATTGTCGGCGGCTAAGGCCTTTCTTTGAACCGGAAGCCGGCGGCTAAGCCGATTTAGCAGTTTGTCAATTTTTAACTATCAACGGCTGGCCAAAAATCGCTAACAAAAAAAACCATATTAATAAAAAGATGCACCTAAAAGTTTAAATATGCACCTCAAATATAAAAATTCTCACCTAGAATAAAAATATATATTACGAAACGTTCTACGGGGGGGATGGTTATAAATTTTGTTACTAGCAGTTATTTAAATAAAATAATAAAAATAATTACATATTTATTAAAAAAACATTCAGGGCATACATGTTATTATTATGTTTTTTAAATATATACAATTTTTGAATAACTTTATTTTTCGAAATTTTCTGATTTAAGATTCAATTTTAAAAGTTTCGTTCGTAGTCTCATGATCGGTTTGATTTTTTTTTTGGAAATTTTTCAATAATGTTTCTATTGAGGTTTCCTTTATGGCCAAATATGTTTCTAAAATTTGCCGATTTAGCATATAGACAAATCAAAAAAAAAATGCTACCACCAGATTTTTTTGTAGCAAAGCGCCTTTCAATTGATTTGAAATTTTGTCATTTCCTCTATCTTCTTAGAATTTTAAACATCCGCATCTTCCATCTTTTCCCAACAAAACGTTTTAATGTCGGCTAAAAATATTATCACTGAATTTAAAGTATGATATGACTGCCCTTGCTAACATTTGTGGCAGTTGAATTCATACCCAGAGATAATAGAAACAAATATCTTTATCGAGGGCAAAGATCTTTGAAATACATTATCGGACACATTGGTTTAGTACTTTTTTATTTTTATTTTAATAATATTTAATTATGACTTTTATTTTGTCGATTTAACTGAAATAATGGGTAAAGGCGGCTAACGGCCGATTTCAAATTTCTGCGGCCTGCTCTGAAATCTGGTATAAATTATGATTTTATTTTGTTACGTGACATCAGCTCAACCCTTCTCCTCTCCGGAACACCTCGTAACGAAATTTTAAACCCCCCCCCCACCTAGAACGTTAGTTATATATAGACGGCCACATATAAGATTTGTTTGTAGAAAAAACTTGAATTAAAATAAAGAAGAAAAAAATAATTGGCGAAGGTGCAGTTTAGGATTTAGGATCTGAGAACTTCCTAGTCAGAAGGGCAGGCTTTAGCTCTAAATAAAAAAAAACTGTCTAGAAGATCACCTCTTTGGAAGGTCATATTTTATACTATTTACAGGCCAGCCACCCTCCATTTAAATTTTTATCTTTTGTTTAGACATAGACATAGACATTTTTTTTTGCACAAATCCTCCTTTTTTTAAAAATACAAAGAATGAAAATTTTGCAAAAGAAAGACGCATAGAATCTTTAAAAATAAAATTTAAAAAAAATATTGATTTAAAAAAACTGCTCAATTTATTCATTTTTTGTTATTCATATTTAAAAAAAACTTGTTTTCCTTTTTGTTTGTTTTTTTCTTCTTTTTATTATTTTGTTTCTTTTTTTCTTATTTTATTGAATAAAATCTCCTTTTTACATTTGTATTTATTATATTTAAGCTTGGGAGTCCTCCATTTAATATAGAGTGTGGAGAAGCGGTAAATTCGAGTTTTTAAAAGCCGTATTATATTTACAGCCATTAAGTTCTTAGGGCCCTTGATCAAAATGTTCAATTTGACAGAATCAGCCAACCACAAACTAATGTTTGAATTGCCACAAAAAAAGTCAACTGAATCCGACCCTGTCTGTTGGGTACACGATAAAAAAAAACGATGAGGGGTTCACTTTTTAGACTTTTTTAAAATTGCTGGAATAACATAATAAAAAATACCTATCTTTTTACGGAACGTTCCTATAAGTACTGGATTTTCTATTTTTTTTTTTTACATGGAAACAGGACGTCATGTTTTCAAATAAATAGGCATTTTCAATATTAATAATAAAAAAATGACGTTATTCAGATTTAATATATTATCTCTGATCATCTATTTAGAAAAAGTTTATTTCCCGAAATTTGGCGTCGCAATTTTAAAACCAGTGGGTCGCGGCCCACTTTGAAACCAGTGAGTCACAGACCATAACCGCTGATTTAAATGATGTATATATATACATTTTTTAAACTTTTTTTAAATATTTATTTTTTTTTTTTTTTTAAATAA
Source organism: Bolitophila cinerea (assembly GCA_010015015.2). Taxonomy (NCBI): domain Eukaryota; kingdom Metazoa; phylum Arthropoda; class Insecta; order Diptera; family Mycetophilidae; genus Bolitophila; species Bolitophila cinerea. The sequence continues at coordinate 21,686 of JAAAKO020099705.1, forward strand.
ATATTTTTTGTTATTTTTTTTTTCTTGGCTTAAAATTAGAAATTTCCTTTAAAATAT
>JAAAKO020099816.1:0-21735 GCA_010015015.2 Bolitophila cinerea
TATTCCAATGCTGCGATAATACGTATAAATATAATGTATACGTAATACTTTCACTTTAAGTACACAAAACATACGTACATATACATACATATGTTTATATTTTACCGGGGAATATAACTTTGTACTGGCATAGCGGTACCGGCAGCACTCAGACGACCTTGGGAATTTAATACAATATAATATGTAATATAATGTATATAAACATAGAAATTCTCTAATAAATATACATATATTACGTGTGAGTACATGTATGCTAGTAATATATTATTATATATATATATATGCATATATAACTGAATATTATATTATGTAGAATATTACAATATATGTATGTTTAACCATATTAACGATTTAAGTTGTGTATATTTTTTATATTCATATAAGGGATGGAAATGGTAACTAATATAAAGGCTATATTTAACAACTGATATTAACTTGTTTAAGTTAAATGTTATCAAATAATATATGCCTTTCAAAATTTAATAAATAAGATATTTTTTTTCTTTTAGACAATATTTATGCTTAATTTAAAAAAAAATCAAAATCATTGCAATTGTATGCTATGCCTTTACATTTCTTACTCAACGCCTCAACATAATACATATATACTACATACATATACTTTACAGATTCTATATTATAGTATGTATTATTTTATATACACACACATACAAGTAAAATTCACAGCGACGACGCAATATTAAACCGACTCGGTGTGTGCGCACGCCATATAAACGGCTTGATACGAGCATGAGCAAGCGGGACAGGCATACCGGTTACAACAATGTATCGTATAGACGAGTCAGATGCCAAAAATGGATAAAATATCGATAAAACATTTCAGGCCTTGTATTCACGACAGTGCCTGAAACATGAGGGAATTGCAAATTTTATAAATACCTTGTACGTAAGTGCAATCACTCGTGAATACAAACAGAGTGAGACTGATATAATTTACATTTTATATTTTATAAAAGAAACTATCGTTTAAGTTACAAAAATTTAACAAACTAAAATACGGTATTTAGTTTCATCTAAATGTTGTTCGTAAAATTAAACGAAATACAACTCAATTAACTATGGGAAGTTTATCATTGCACACTTTTGTCCACCGGTCAAAAATATACAAGAGGTATGAGAAAATCAATCAAACCGACCGCACTTGCCTTTCAACTTCTTCTCTATATATAGCCATTTCGGCTTGGCAACACAGTTTTGCCGTTGGCTGCCACAGCCAACAACCTCATCCACCAACTTCAAACATAAAATCAATAAACCAACAACAACGGAGCTAGTTTCTTATTCATACGTGATTCGTGGAGCAATTTCACGTTACATTTTATATACTATATACTGAACATAATATACATATGTATACTGATATATCTAATCAGTCTGAAAAACTAAATTGTGTAATACAAGATAAATATTTAAAAAAAATACCTTTAGAGTCCTTCTATAGTATATTTCCAAAACGTTGTTGTTTTCTCACAATTAAATTTCACTAAATATTTTAAATGTATTACATCAAAACACAAAAATCTATAGCAACTAGGTACATATGTCTTTTGAAATATAACGTGCACGTTTTAATACTTTCTCCAAGACTATCCCAACAAAACGAACGATAACCAAAACTGATAGCACAATTTCACATGTTAAATTCACAAAACAGCAGAGCGTCTCTCATTCATACATTATGTACACTCATATATTTTTTAAATATATAAAACACTTTACCATAATATATGTTATCACACACAGAAATAGGAAAAAACAAAAAATGTAAAATTATTATATACAGTGATACGGACAAGCTGACTGGAGTTCGTGTACTGTGCGGTTTTTCAAGTAGATACTGCTTCAGATGGGATGGCAGTTCAACACCAGTATATATGAAAGAAAAAACGTTCCGTGAAAATTGGTTCAAATGTTTTCCGAGGGCACAGGAAAAAGATGGAGGAAGAAATAGTCTAGCCATAAACACGGTTCAAATACAGAGAAAAATGTGTGAACATTGCTGTACGTGAATGTTCGGAAAGCTGGCTGGTGGTAGTGGTGACAGCGGTGGTGGGTGCGGGACGACGAAAAGGAAGCAAATTGTTTGGTGGCAGTGGATAGGATTAGTCAAAGGGAGATAGCACAGAATGCCGTCTACTCTACGCGTTATATATAATGTACAGAGACTGGTAGTAAGCACGCCCTTTGAATGTGCGATTGTGACATGAGCATTCGTAGCGTAATTTGGCACCATCGCGCGTCGATGATTTTATTTTGAGCACAAATCATTTATATAATTTGAAATTAAATTTATGAATTAACATAATAAACATAAAACTTTAAAATAATTAAATTATTATTTTTGAGTTATGTTTAATCATTTGTTGCAGAATTTAGAAAACAATATTATAATACATGGAAAACGAGTACATTTTCATGTGAAAACAGAAAAGCATACAATAGTATATACATAGACTATACAACATTAAGTTAGTATATACGTATATAGTAAAACGGGCTGACGAAAATAGGGGAGAATGTCCACTATATGAAATGCGTGCGAATATACAAAAAGCTGTATACCTATCTACATTTTAAAGTTTAAATTCCACTTCTTGATCGGGTGTTTACAATGCATATACAATATTGTATGGTATGCATATATTTATACATGCACCATGCACATATTATATTATATATATATAAACATTATACACATTTTATAAACATATACATATATATAAATATATATATGTATTGTATATATATATTTATTTATATATATATATATATTACATACAATGCATATGTGCATATAAAAGTCAAATTTACAATCAGTACTCTTGCGAACAGAATATAGAATACATATATTTATAACTATTTCATTTCGTGTATTTCAACACAGAAATAATAATATAGATAACGTTCATTCATGCTTTTTGGCGAGAATGCAGGTTAGGTGTTTGTTGGATTATATGTGCAATATACATATCATATTCTCTCAATTCAGTTTGCAGAATATATCATATTTTTAAACAACTTTTAAATAATGTATGTATTTTTGTATTATCAAATAATAGAATTGTTTTTTTTTTTGTCAATGCATATATTTTTTATAAATAACCAAAATGTAATTAATAAATTTAAATTTAAAGGGAGTTTAATTTTAATAAAATATTTATAATAAATAATATATAAGTATTTTATTAAGTTGTTTTAATTATTTTTCGATTACGAGGATACTTTAAATTAGATGTGTGGTTTCAAGGTCAGATTGGATTTAAGGTTGCTGACATAAAATGTCGTCAAGCATTGCAAATTTTTCCGTGCATAAAGCAAATAAATTTTACATAAAACGAATCATTGCTAAAGTAAAAAATAATGCAAATATTAAATTTAATAAAAATTAAAAATAGAACTACAAAATTATGTTACATAGTACATAAAAGTACAAGTTATGTCATTCACACAATTATGATGTATTCGGCATATTCTTTGCTGCGGTCGTTCAACATGACACCCGCGAAGGAGCGCGCGTATGCGATGACAACCAGACGGCTAACACATATTCGTATTGAATTCGTCTACGTCCATTTTATTTTCATACTTGCACTACATTGTAGAATTTTCGCACAAACGTTCAAAACCATAATCAATGTCAACCCAAAGCAAAGCCGGAAGTTCTTAAATTTAAAAATCGTTAGTATGTACTATGTCCTGATATTTTTTTTAGTTTTTTTGGTGTTAGGAAATCGATTTGGATTGTCGTCAATACGTTTAAGCACACCTAGGTCATAAATATTTTTTATGCCGCTACTGCTGCCATCGTCAGAATGGCTTTTTTCGGACGACGATGATGGCGAGGGCCGCTGTCGAGAATAGGCGCATCGTAACGCCACAGACATTTGCCCTTTTATAGGTTAAAAAGCTTCAATTTACACTAAAAACTACTTACATTATGGCCGCACAGTACTTAACAACAATATTTTACACTTTTAATAACAAAACACTGCGTACTAATCGGAATTTATCACAATTTTAGGTTGCAACAAATTTGCAGTGTTTTTTTCTTGTTCGCAAAAGACGGCACAGCCGAAAAATCTAAAGATGGCTGCGCGCTGGTTTTCTCTCGCGCAGAATTCGCTCGTTGTCGCGGAGAGTCGCGCTCTCGTTACCGCTGACGCTACGGTTACGCACACAATCATAAAACACATTCACATTTGTTTTCTATATTGTATATATATACATATTTATATGTGTGTGTGAACGTGTAGGTGTGTGCGTTTGAGTTGGTTTTCGTTGCGATTGGTGGATGGTGGGGCCGGCTATCGCTAAGCTAAATGTAATGAGAGAATGAAGAATAAATAGACCGCAAGCGCAATTTTAAATACAGGTTTTGCAAATGGGTTATGTTTGCATAAAATATATTATTTTGGAGGAATATGCAACAAAAATGTATAATAAAATTTATTTTGTTGTATGCTCATTGGATTGGGCCTATGCTGAGAACATAAATCATAAAATCACCAAACTATAAATACCGATTATTAACCTTAAACTTTTTATCCATGAAATGAACCACTCCAATCATAAGCGCATTGGTGAAATTGTTGAATTTATATGTCAAATTTTCCATTTGTAGTTTCATTGGTTTTTAGTTACATTTCTTTTGTGCATCTTTTCAATTTTAAATGTAAATAAATACATGTTGTTTTATTAATACACATACTTGAAACTTAACTGGTTTTTAAAAAATCATCCTTAAAGTGTAGCTGTATTTGTATTTGCTATGGAAGGAATAAAAAATGGTAATTAATTTACTATATGAAATTTATTAGAACATACATTTTAACCTCAAAATAACATTTTGTAAATATCTGTGTCTAATCGTTTTAATAAAATATACAGAACCGCCTACAAAGAAAATAAAATATGATGAAAGCAAGGATTTTAATAAAGGTAAACAATCTGAAACATGTGTTTTGTAAAAACAATTTTAATCTATTTTTGTTAGCAGAATCCATTAAATCATCAGTCTTCAATCCAAAATTTAGACTCTGCCCTTACTTAGATACAATCAACCGAAATCTTTTGGATTTTGATTTTGAGAAATTATGTTCGGTATCCTTAACAAGAATTAACGTGTATGCTTGTTTGGTGTGTGGCAAGTACTTTCAAGGACGTGGTACTAATACTTATGCATACACGCATTCGGTGGCTGAGGCTCATCATGTTTTTCTCAACTTACATAATTTAAAGTTTTACTGTCTACCAGATAATTATGAAATTATTGGTATGTTATTTTTTGTTATATTGTGTATTCCAATGTTATATAAATTTATATTTTTTCAGATTCATCATTGGACGATATTAAGTATCTTTTAAATCCTACATTCGAGAGTAAGGACATGATATTAAATTTAGACAGTCCATTGTGCAAATCATCTCGAACTATCGAAGGAATTCTTTATCATCCTGGAATTGTAGGTCTAAACAATATAAAGAATAACGATTACTGCAATGTAGTTTTGCAAGCATTGACACATGTAACTCCGCTGCGTAACTATTTCCTTCGCGAAAAAAATTATGCAAACATTAAAAGACCTCCAGGAGATTCAATTTTTAACTTGGTTCAGAGATTCGGTGAACTTATGCGAAAAACATGGAATCCTCGAAATTTTAAATCTCATGTTTCTCCACATGAAATGTTACAGGCTGTCGTTCTGTGGAGTGATAAACAATTTCAGATTACTCATCAGGGAGATCCAATTGATTTTCTTTCGTGGTTCTTGCACACTAGTCATAAGGCCCTACGTGGTAAAAAGGATCCGAACTCGTCTATTATTAACAAGTCTTTCTTGGGTCAAATGAAGATTTACACACGCAAAATACCGTCCACAGATTTGGATGAAACTCAGAAATCGCTATTGTTGGCCACCGAAGAATACCAAGAACAAGTTCAAGACACTAATTTCCTGTATCTGACATGTGATTTACCAGCACCTCCATTGTTTATAGATGAATTTAGAGAAAATATAATTCCTCAAGTAAGTATTTCTTATATATTTTTTATTTCCCATAATATTATTTAACCTAATTTTAGGTTAGCCTCTATCAATTATTAGCAAAATTCAATGCAGTTAGTGAGAAGGAATACAAGACATACAAGGACAGTTTTATGAAACGATTTGAAATCACCAAATTGCCGTCATTTGTTATCCTGTATATTAAACGATTCACCAAAAATACATTTTTCCTAGAAAAAAACCCTACAATTGTAAACTTTCCTATCAGGTATAAAAAAAACAAAAATTTAATAATTCATCAAATAAATTTCTCAATTTATAGAAATGTTGATTTTGGAGACATTTTGACCGAGGAAAATCGCAAAAAACATGAGCACACCAGATATAATTTAATTGCTAATATTGTTCACGACGGCGAACCAAACAAAGGAACATACCGAGTTCACATTTTGCAGAAAAGCAATGGTCAGTGGTTTGAAATGCAGGATCTACATGTGACAAGCATTTTACCTCAAATGATTACATTGACTGAGGCTTATATCCAAATATACGAGCTTCAGACCGACGATGATAAGAATTGTGAATGATTTTTTTTTGGATTAATAAAAATATTTTGTACTAAATAAAGGTGTTTGTTTGTTTCTTTTGTAAATTCCAAAAACATTATTTGTTTTATTTGAGTTTTTTTAAATACTATTATATTTTATATTTTTCTGTTTTTCAAAAGGAAGATGAAAAAATGTTCAAAAAATAAGGCTTCTTTCTTAAAAAGGTATTTTTATACAATCTTATTTGTGGCTTTGCGCCAAAAATTCCCAAATCAAACAAACTACATTTCCTGAAAATATTGTTATTGTTAACATCGGAAAAACATCTTAGAGAAAAATACACAAATTTTGATTGAAAATAAATAAAATGTTTTTTTTTGGTGAAAACTAGTAATTATAATAACACTATGTAAAAATATTCGTTTAAATAGTTGTTTATTATAAATGTAAATTTATAGCGTTTTACTAATTTAAATAAAATAAATCATTTCGTTAAATAATTATCATACATTTGCAGTATTTATTAATAATTATAATTATAATAAATAAATAACACAATTAATAAAATGCGTAGGTTCACAATTTTATTAAATTATATTTAACGTCATGCTGTTTTTTATATTCAAAAGAATATTTTACAAATACTTACAAAAAACATTTACAGATAACATGATACTACCTAAGATAATTGGAGATATTACTTGCGATTGTTTTTGGAAGTTTTAAATTACTGTTTATTACACTTATTCATATGGGTGTTTATTTAAAATAATTAGATTTTATATAAAAAAAATCTCGTAGAAATGCTTTAAAATGCTACAAATAAAGTAGATTATGATCTAGATTCTAGAAACTTCAATGACTAAGTTGCAAATTTGATAAAAAAGATTTTATTTGAGAAAAACCAAAAATGATATTAAATATATTACGATTAGGAATTGATTTATCAAAATACATAAAAAAATAATTAAAAATGTATTAAATACAAGATTATTTTTGAATATGAATTTATATTAGGATTGTTAATTTTAGTATTGATTTCATACTAAAATTATCTTTTATTTATATAGCACACATACTGATAATATTTAAGTTAAATATTATATAATATTTAATTTAAGCATATGAATTAAATGTTGAATTCACAAACAATAAATTAAAAGTCCAAAAGAAGCTTAAAACTAAAAGCTTGACTAAATTATATGTATAAAAAAGACAGATTCTTTTAGGCCATTTTGTTACTCATTGCCATTTGAAAAACGTTTTCCTGGACAACCGAACACGACACTGCAACAGGTATTTGACTAGCACCGGATGAAGAACTATTGGGATACAAATCGCGATCGTCTTCGATAATTTTAAGTGTCTCGTCAACAGTCTCGGAGTTATTTTGAGATTGCTGAGACAACATATTCAATTTAATCTTTTGTTGAAGATTGGTTGGTTTTGCTGCAACAGGTGGTTTAGGAGGTGGACCTTCAATAATTTTATTGGCCAAGACTTTATCGGTACGCATTGCTTGAATATTCTTTAAATTTCCACAATCATTGTCATAAATACCAGATATTTGTTGATTAGCATAAATCTCATTATGTTGTTTCTGTTCGTATGGCAAATGACCTACTGCCGTTGGTACTGAAGCTGATTCTTGAATTTCTGCCATATTTTGGTAGGATTGTTCCTGATTACTCGACATTATTTGGTAGTTTTCGTCAATTGGGGCATATTTATGTGACCCGACTAGGTTTTGCGGTTGTGCATCATTTATTAAACGAGGCTGTACAATCGGTTTTTCAGCGTGAACTGGTAGAGAAGAAACGGAATGTTGCTGAAATAAATCTGGATAACGAGTTCGTAGTGAATCAATCACGTCTAAAAGGTTTTTTGCGTCCATAGCCAGAACATGAGCTGCCGAAAGCATGTTTCTAAAAATTATTAAATTTTAATTACCAATTCATAATATTTTTTTTTTATTATACTTTCTGTATTCAACGTCTAATGTCGTCTCACTGTACTGTTGAGCTAACCTCATTGTAGATACGAGTTCATACATATCCTTAGATAGAACCTTATGAGCCATTTCAACCTCTCTGAAAAAAACATATTAAAAAAATAAAAATCATATTTATAAAATTTAAATAAATTACTTGTGGGCTTGTGCCGGGAATATTGAAGAAAGAAAATCGACAGAAGCTAGTAATGCTCGTAACTCAAAGCCTACATTCTTTACTAAATCCAGATATTCTACTGCGGCTGCCTTTTCGACACCTTGACTTAATGCCATCACTGCTTTGACAACACTTGTGGTGGCCGAATAAACAGAGTCATTAGTCCGATCTAAATCTTTCTTAGACTTAGATTGGTCACGTTTAGTAATTACTGTTTCTTCATTAGAACTGGTTGTTGATTTAAGAATTTCATCTTTTGAGGAAGCAGGTGTTTGAGGTCTCGAATCTGTATTAGGTGCCGATTCGCCAATATTTTGTAGACAAGAAACAGAATTTTGTGGAGAAAAACGGGGCGAATGAAAACTTCCAGATAGTGGACTGTTATTTTCTGTATCAGATGTACCAGTAATAAGACTAAGTCGGTTTTTCTAAAAAAAAAAAAACAATGTAAAAAATATAAATATTAAAAGTTCTTGTTATAGTTAACATTTACCAAATTATGTTCCTCTTGTTGCAGCCACTTTGAATCAGTTTCACTATCGAGTTGTTGTTTACGCATCTTAGCTTCAATTTGCATTTGAGGATCCTATTATTTGTAGAAATAAAAATATGTTTGTAAATAATTTAATTTATTTAAAAATTGCATTAAAATAATAATAATTTATAAGAAACACGATCTAAAGAATTGTTTTTTTATTTTACAAAGACACTATTAAAAAAAACATTATTATTTTTTCTAATGAAGTAGTGAGAAGTTATTCAAATTCACACATATTGTAGTCCAATTTTCCTTACAACTATTTTGATCTAGAGAACGTTGAAACTACAAAATTGAAATTAATAAAGAAAATACTGTGAAATTATTTAATAGCTGAGTTCAGTATAAAGGTATAGCAAACACTATTATTTAATTTTGTATTTTTTTAAATATATAAAAATCCAGCTTAAATTCTCTCGTGTCCCTATTTTTGTTTATTTGTATGCACAAATCAAAAATGTGATTTTAGTATTCAATTAAAAACAAATATAAAAATCTACAGACGAACTACAGTTTATGTATATCAATTATACATGTATAATTTTATAAAACATATATAAAAAATAGTCATTAAATATAAAAATGTAACAAATCAAATCATAATATAAAACTCTTAAACTCATGCCAAATAAACATACATGCAAAAACCAATAACAAAATCATCGAATTAGCTGAATTTATGAAAAATCAGCAAACCTGAACCGTTGTGGAAATGGCAGCTGAATGTTCATAATGCATTTGATGTGGTTTGACTGAAGAATTTTGATTGAATTGAGCACTATGTCCCATTGGTGGTAAGTTTCGGACCAAATTAGGAGGTTGCGTATAACATTGCGGAGAAGGTCCTGGACCAGACCATATTCTAGGGTGCATTTGCGTATAAGTAGGGTTTGGTTGGTAAGCTTGGTGCTGGGACATTAAATATGATTGATGGTAAACAGATGGAGAAATATGTGATGGTGGACTTTTACAAATATTATTAGAGCCACTTTGGTTCAACTGTGTGCCAGAAGGTATCATTCCTTTAGAAATACTTTTACTCAGTGCAATACTGGCACAGCTCTTAACATTTGCACCACCAAAATCATAAATTTCTTCTTGAAATGGTTCAGTTTCTGACTGTTTGATTTGGTTTCTGTAAGCATGGTATTGCTGATTTCTTTCCAAGCTACCAGCACGCCCAGACGACGATATTACATGAGGGTTACGTTCTAAGCTTCCTCCACGAAATCCTCGAGTTTTCATTAAATCATATGTGCTTGCAATTGATTGATTTCGCTCTAGACTTCCACCACGGTTACTCGCATTTTGAAGTTGTTGGTTTCTTTCTAAACTGTTAGTTCTACAGGAATGTATTGGTCCAATTGCACCTCCACCACGCTCAAAACTTGCAGAACGTGCATTTATTGCATAAATGTCTTGTTGACCACCACTTAATTGCCGTGTAAGCGAATTAGATCGTCCTTGTTTAGCAGATTTTTGTACTCTTTCCAAAGAACTCATTCTATTTGTTAAATTTCTAGAAATTGATAAGTCTGACTGTTGCTGTACAGCCATACCAAAAGATGAGTTTACCGCAGTTTGCTGAAAGCCACAATTATTGTTAAGTTGTTGACACTGAGCGTACTTCTGAAAATGCTGAGCCATCATAGCATTTTGTTGATGAACGTGTGGATTCATGTCGTAAATTTGTTGGTGTTGTCTTTCCTGTGATTGACCTTCAGACAGTACAACTACCGACTTGTATGTTGGATCCATAGAACGAGTTTGTTGCGTTAACGAGTTTATAATTTCACAGGGCACTGGAAATTTTGGTGAGTGGGGTGTACATGAATTACTAATATCATCAAGAGGTACATTATAACGATCCAGGGTGCCATTGTTAGACACATCATCTATATTGTTTTTTTCGACAACCACATAATTATCTACTTTTATATTATCGTCTGCGATTGGGTCTAATTTTAATAGTTCAGAAGCAGGTAAAATAATTGTTCTTAATGGTATTTCAGTTTTTTCAATATCAGGTTCGGTCTTTTCCGAATCAAAATCTATAGCTAAAGTGTTAAATACCGATGCAGGTGTTGTGTACGCCGAAGGGTTCATCGTACGATTCTCATTTTCTCTCATAAGTTGTGCCAATACAGTCGGATTCTGTGCAATTATGTAGGTTTGTGGTGCCCCTTGACTGCCATCACATAATGACAATAGCGATGAGTCTAAACAATCATTTCATTTAAAAATTATAGTAATTTGTGAAATGTGTTTACAAACCCGAATTTGGTACTCTTGCTGGTTTTGGAGGAGGCATGTCATCTCCAGCACCCCAAGACATCGCAGCTACTCGTCTATTTTCTCGACGCATTGTCTCGTTATCACTTGCTCTTTCCTCCATGAGTATTTCACTGTAAATAAGATTTAAAACATATATATATATACAACAACAAATACAAATTTAAAAAAACACTTACTACAACGTCTCTTTAACATTTTTGAAGTCAGGTCTTTTGTGTGGTTCATATGACCAGCACTGTGACATTAACGAATACAGTCGTGGTGGACAATCTGGTGGCAAAGGTAGACGTTCACCATTTTCTAATTTTCCTATTACATCACTGTTCTTAATGCCCTGGAAAGGTTTAACGCCCAACATCAAAATTTCCCAGGTACAAACACCAAACATCCAAACATCACTGGCCGTTGTGAATCGGCGAAAGTTTATGGATTCGGGTGCCATCCATTTGATGGGTAACATCCCTTTACTAGAATGATAATATGATTGATCTTCGACCCAACGTGATAAACCGAAATCAGCAAGCTACAAAAAAATATTAGTTATTTCTATGTCAAATTAACATAAAATTAAAAAGTTTTTTAATAACAATACAAAAAAAACATATTACCTTTATACAACTTTGGGAGCTAACTAGAACATTTCTCGCAGCAATATCTCGATGTACAAACTTTTTTGACTCCAAATAGCTAAGTGCAGTAGAGAGTTGATAACAATACAGAAGAAGAGTTCCAAGTTTCAATCTATAAAAAAAAACAATGTATGATTCCAACAAACATGATAACAACGTTAAATTCTACACCGAAGAACCATGTGAAATAAGAGAAAATACATTTAAGAGGCAACCACGTCGTCTTTATTCGGATGGATGTAACCATAAAGTCATGTCTTGTTGGCGACCAAAAAGTTTAGGTTTGGATGGCCATACAATGCGATTAAATGAACTTCAATTTCCCAAAGATTGGAAAGAGAATCGTCGGAAGTTGGATACTAAGCTACCCATAGCTGGAAAATGCCGATTTATAGAAATTTTAAAATGTTGGCCTGCCGGATTCAAAAATACATCAAAACCACCATTGCTCCTCAAAGATAGAATGCTTTATCAATCTAAATGTAATTACGTATGCTGTAAAAGTAATTGCAATCAATGTTGTGGTCATTGCGCATGTACTACATGTAATACATGTAATACATGCTGTTCTTGTAGTCAATGTAGTCCAAGCAAATCTTGCATTGCATGTAAAACATGTAAATATTGTATTCCGCGTTTAAAATGTTTTTCAATTAATCCATGTATTCCGTGTAAACCATGTGTAACTTGTACTCCATATAAATCTTGCATAACATGTAAATCATGTATACATTGTAATCTATGTAAGTCTTGCGTACCATGCGTACCATGCGTACCATGTAAACCTTCCACATGTACACCATGTAAAACATGTTGCAAAGGTTGTAAATGTTGCAAAAGTTTCAATTGCTGCACTTATTGTGCAAATTGTAAATGTCGCACAGATTGTACACACTGTACATATTGTAAATGTGGTACGTTGTGTAAGTTTTGTAAATGTTGTAAGTGTTGCGAATGCAAATGTAAAATATACAAAAAAAAGAAAAAACTTTTATGTTGATATTAAATTAAATGTATAAAACCGAAATAAAAATATTAAAATTTTAAAGTTTTTTTTTAAATATATTAATAATATAATTTAATTAAATTGTGAATATGATTTGTCAATGTTTTGATATTGGCTATTATGTAATGTTCTCTAAAAAGATGAATAAAATCCGGTGTAACAGGGCTTTCCAAATACCAAATATCGATCGGTCAACAAAGATTTTTCCAAATCACAAGCATAGAAAATACTGGGAAACCTGTATTTGTGCACGATAAAATATATGAGGAAGTCGTGATGTTATGCATTGCAATTCAAAAAGTCAACAGATCTCAGATATTATTTATTGGACTTTTTGTGTATACATTAGGGCGTGTTAAACCGAAATGGGGGGAAAATAATTTTGGATTTATCATGATTCCGAAAAATATATATATAATAAATTTAAAAAAATATATTTAGGATTTGCGCAGCGGCTTTAAAAATTTGAATTTTTAAGTTTTTTTTTTTAGTTAAATAGAATTTACTCCGAAACGGCTTATTTTACAATAAAATTTTATTTTACAATATTGTAGATCGAAAAAAATATAAAAATCTTAGAAATGCATTTTTATTTTCTTCATCACTGAAAAAAGTTACGGTACCATTCATAAAATCATATTATGATAATTGATAATTCAATGTATCGTGACGTGACGGTGATTTTCCTAGTACAACTCATCCAGATTTTATCTGGTAACTAAATGTTTATCTATTTTTTATCAAATCAATAATCAAGAATCAAATAACAAAAAAAATAGTAAACCCTTGTGGGACCTAGTGGTGTGGGGTTTCATCGAACATTATGGGTTCAAACTATAAATTAATATATACATATTATGTGTATTATGTATATTATATGTATACTATACATATAAGAAATGGAAAATGTATTGTTAATATAACACTTATTTAAAAAAATAAAAAATACAAAATAAAATTATCGTCATAATCGTAATAATAAAATTGATTATTTTTTATTATTGACAACGCAGCTTTAGAAAAAACATAATAAGTAATTTAAAAAAAGCATGTTCTTACTTGTTTGCATGTGTTTTAAGATATGCTCGTAGTTCTCCCAGCCTAGCAAGTTCCATGACAATCCAAATAGGCGAAGCACTACAAATACCAATCAATCGTATAATGTGTGGGTGCTCGAATTTTTGCATAATATCTGTAACAATAAAATATACATTCTTACTACTTATTAAAACAAATCAAAAATTTACTTACAAGCTTCTTCTAAAAATTTTTCTGAAGTAGTCATATCAGCATCGGCTTTGCATGTTTTTACAGCAACATGAATAGTTCCCATTTTGTTTTCATTATTGTATTCTCCATTATTTGTTCCAACCAGACCATCATTATTCTTGGAATCATCTGTGACATTTGGCTGCGCCGATTTCTGTTTAATTCGACAAATTCCTATATGCACGTCTCCAAACTGACCGATTCCAATTATTTCATTAAGAGTTATTTGTACACGGTCTAACTCATAATTCCGTGCAGCCGGTGTGGAATAGTCTCCTTCATCGTCTCCGAGACCTATCTCTGCGTAGTCTTCGCTCAGAGTGGGTGCTGTCATATCCATACAAGATGATTGAAGATCAGTAGGATTTGGAAGTGGCATGTCTTCTTTGTTTTGCTGTTTTCTCAGCGAATTTGTTGCACTGCTCGTTGGTGTATTTTTTGTAGCTAAAACAATCAGTTAGATAAATATAAAGACAATGTTTAATGAAAAAATAAATTAAAACTGACATGTACGATCCCATAGGCTTGATTCACTATTATTCACTAATCTGCAGTATCCATCTACCAAATCTGCTATGCTTTCAACTGTTTTCACTCCATTACATGTAATAACCAAGTCCTCCAAGTTACCGCAAACCTTTATCTTTAGTTGGATCTTCATTTCATTACAACTGCATGTCATACTGCGTTTATCCAATTGTCTGTTGCTTATTGGACTGTTTTTAACTTTGGTGTTGCTTGAATTATGTTCGGTAACATTTGGCTCTTTGGAGTTTAATATGTTTGTAGAGATTCTTTCAATTTTTGGAAAATCTGTTACTCGAGTTGGTTTGGCTTGCGGATGTGTGATATAACTGATACCTATAATTAAACTTTTTAAATAAACAAAGGTGAAAATATTTAAATCAAAACTAGATTACCGATGTGAGGTCCAATTACCAAATCAACTGGAATATTCCATCCAGATCCCAGAGTTACGATAAATTGCTCTTGATCAAATGTATACTGCGATCGCAATAATTCAAAAAACCTAAATATTATAGTTTTAATTACAAATAACAGTTTTAATATATAATAACGGTTTTTGTTTGGTAATACTTACTTTAACATGTATTCCATTTCAGTGTAATTATATACTTTTTTGTAGCCCGCCTGAATGAGTTTCTTCAAATTTTTTTGCTTAATCGTATCTATCACAGATTTTGGTATAAAATTACTAAATCCTATTTCTTTCTCGATATAATCGATGTGTGGCTTTTTATCGGACGACTGATTTGTGTCCTTGTAGTAGTGTCGTATACCAAGACAGCACAACTGAACAGCAATATCTTGTTCAATGGATGTTGTGTTTGTTTGGATGTAGTCTTGTTTCACCTTTAAAATACATAAAAAAATATTTCAAATACAATAGCCAAAATTTCACATTATAATCTACCTGATCAAAGTAAAAGTGACACGTCGTTCTATCCTTTTCGTACAAATCTCTTAAACAAATCGGGATGTATCGAACACGTAATTCTGCCTTCCATACGCTATTTGCATGTCCACTTAAGCTGTTATTTTTCTGGTGTATCTTTTTGGTAGCTGGTGCTGCCTTATCTGCATTTGGACAATCCGAGTTAAGACAAGACGGAGTGGTAATGTGTGCCATAACTTGTACCATTGATGTATCTGGTGGCATCCACATGATCTAATCGATAAAATAGATAATATTATTAATCAACATTTATTTAAAAATACAAGATATTACCTCTTTTGTAAGCATATGCCTTAATCTTAATGCATAATTCTGTGTATTAGTTTTATGAGCAGGAGACATTGAATTAACAATTAAATTTATTATTTGCCGTACGTCAGATGCCTCATCGAAACGAATCATACGAAATCCGTGGTTAGGCAAATGTACATGTAGAGTTTGAATATCGGGTTGAGCTATAATAAAACGTAATAATTAGTTAAAAAAAAAAACTTTTTTTTAAATAAAAAAAACTAACAATTATTTCTCGATGGACTAAAGTGTGGTGAATGACCACGTGTTAAATTACTGAGATCTGCCATATTTGTAACGTGTCGAAGACTTCTCTGGTCAGTAATTGTTGTGTGAATTTTATTATTTGGTCCTAAAAAAGTTTTACAAGGAGACCGCGATGCAGGGGTTTCTATATTTTGCCCCCTGGTTGGGGGCGCGTTTACTTCGTCACAACCCGAACCATCATAGCTGAAACAAAACAAAAATAACTAACATAAATTCACATAAAGTGATGTAAATATATAATAAAAAAAAGTCCAAATCAGATTGCAAAAGTATATACATTTATATATATATAAATATATATATATATATACATATAGGTATATAGTGAGAGAGAGATAATACCTTCTTCGGTAGACCCACGCTTTTACCACGTCTGTTGAACCGACACTATGACGCTTACGTCGAATTGAACTACGAAGAGCATGACGACGAATTCGGTTCAAAGCCTTTTGAGAATGTTCAGTTTTTAATAAATCTTGTTTATTGGGCATACACATGCTCTGCTCAATTCGATAAAAATTTTGAATATTTGACAGACTCTTATCTTTAAGTAAAGTCTTATTTAACAAATTTATATCCTTAAATCTTAAACTATCGGTTGCGATTGTCCAACGACGAACAAAGCATCTATTTTGATTAGTTGCGCATCTGTTTTCCGATAGAATACATTTCATATAATTGTTTTTTAAATTGAGCTTAAAAATAGTGTTTACATCGTTTTGAGTTGACGGAACAACTTCAGTGTTATTATGTTTTCTTAATATGACTGTCTTGTCATCGTTGCCTAAGTTATTATCAGTTTCAGCATAGCATTCAATCCCGCGGCGGTGTTTGCTTTTGATCGTCGACAGATTTAGGCTGCGACGTTGCATAATGAATCTTCTAAATTTAGACACACGATCGGTTCGCCCAGAATTCAAATCGGATGTCATATTGCCGTTTTTCAATTGAATGGAAGTGTTTGAACGAGTAGTTACATTCTTCTCGTTCACCTGGTTCGAACGGGTCATTCGTCCAATACAATTTTGAAATAAATGTGTTAAATTTCTGCTTTGCCGACTTGTTTCAATGCATTCACATAAGTCTATCTTATTTTTAGAACCTAAACCAGATTCTAATTCCTTTTTACCATATTTCGAATCTAAAAATATCGAGCGATTTTCATTGCAATTGCTTTTTATTTCAGGATCCGCTGAGTCTATTTCGATTCTCATTAGTACTGGGTAAAACTGGGAGTTATCGACAACTAAAATGGTCTGACCTCTTGAACATTTGTCGGCACATTCTGCTGGGATGATCTCTGATTTGGTCGGTGTTTCATTGTTTAATAGTAATGGTGATTTATTCTTTGTATCTAGAAGTAATGCTGGTTTAGAACTAGAACTTGTATTTGTAATCAAATCATAGGTTTTATACACTTGATTTGGCTGAAATGAATTATCAACAATTGATTTTGAACATCTCGTACAATTATGATTGTCACAAATATTTGAGTTCGAAGTGGCTTTATTTTTAACCTGGTAAATTTCGTCTTCAAGTTTTTGTATCTGATTAATATCCAGATAGGAATCTTCTTTTGGATCATCAGTTGTTTTTAACGATTTAAGTAGATTCAAACTAATGGGTAAACTAAGTGGACGTGTTAAAATGCGAGATCGGCAACGAGTGTGAATTCGGTTTCGGTCCAGGTTAATGACACTGGCTCTTTTTGTTGGCATAGTTGGCGGTTTCTTGTCTCTATTTTTGATTTCAAAATTTTTTGAAATATTTTTATTAGTTCTGGACAATTTAGAGATAGTCTCATAATCGTGAACAATGATAGCATTTTGGTGGACTGTTGGTTTCGATTCCATATTGGTGATTTTGTACGAATATCTTTTTTTCACGGTCATCGACATTGGAACTCTCTACTGAGTTTATGCGTATATTTAAACTAGTATCACTCTTAAAATAGTCTAAATGCATAAATGAATTTACGCAAATATTACACACATGTCGAGAGAATAATATTCTCATATATGATATACATATGATTATAAACATGTAAATATGTATGTAATTTTTATAGACATCAAACACCTACGCATTTCATACACACTATTCTGGTTTTCACAGTTGCATTTTTTGGTTGTTGTGTTGATACTTAAGACTTTAAGAACACTTAAATATGTTACAAATTTTGCCACATATTGAACGGTTGTGGAAATTATTTCTACAGTCGAATATCCTACGCACTACATAAATTTGGCATGTAGTCATAGTACACGTATCTAATTCTGTTTATCTTCATTTTTACACAGACGTTATGGCGCGGTGAATCACTAATACTACGCAACATAAATTCCCACACAATTCACTATATATCACATAAAACACTCGTTTAACAAAATAAGATTATTACTTTGATAAATTTTATGTAATTAATTAAACATTTTGTAGTTAACTTCAATTGCACAAAATAGAGTTTATTTTTATTTTACAATTTTTAGTACATAAATGAGGTAATTTGGTTTATAATTTTGTATTAATTCTCTTTTTAAGCGGCACACTCTTGAGTCTTAAGTATAGATCTGCAACGTCGCGACATTTACAACAGACTAAGACCAACATATTTTAAGCGTTTGGTATGAGTGTTTATTTTAGTCATTACATGATACAACACAACAAAATTGGAGTCATTATACTGGGAGAGCCTCACCGCTGAGAAATATAAATTATAGACAGATTTCTCTCATTTTAATATAGCAGCATGCTCCAAGCTTGTTTTAACAGTTCCTAATACGCATACAAGCATAAAACTTCGTCCTACGCTTTATCGCAAGCACTTTACAGTTTACATACCAACCTGTGTGTATACGAAGATATATTTTAATAAGTAACAGGTATTGTTAACGTCGCAACTCGCAACTCTTCTGTTTTTTTAGGTATTGGCATTGCATCGTGAAGTGATTATTATGATATATAAAAAATGTTTTGTCAAATAAATAAATATATTTTTTAGAACTATAGACACCAGTTTAATTTTATTTTGCATTTTCTCGAAATTCTAAAGATTTGTGATGAGCTTTTAATTGAGATTTTATGGATTTTTGTGTTTCCAAAACAAACGAAACTTCGATCACGGCATGTCACCAAATCCTGGCTGCTATGCTGCATGTGTATTTATTTTTGGGTGTTCTAAAGAAATAAATCCTATGTTGTCATTGTTAAACGTGGGGCATACGTAATGAGTGACGCGGTCGTGTCATCTCTTATGTGTTTGTTTGCTGGTTCACGCACTGCCCATCCACGGGAATTTGAAGATGGTGCTGATGCAGACGCAGCCGCCACACATTCCGATTGATAGTGGGTATTTTTCATCTCGTTCAGGGGTCATGCAGTAGCAGACCACGTCCGCGATAGCACACATTTATCTCAGCAAAGACGTTGCTGGCGTAGTATGTCTCTTTTGCACTTGATTCCAATCTGTATTTGCATCTTGTTTCCACTTTGCTGGTAAGCAAATGTTTCACAATTGAAACCCAGCTTAAGCTGAAATTTCACAAAATAGCCCTTAAATTATATTCTTAAACGTCCAAAGTGAAAATATTTTAAATGTAAATACATCAGATTATTTCGTGGTGACAATAAAACATAAACTTGATTATGCAAATACCCCTAAAATACTTCAAATTCCAAAGATAAGAAACTATAGACAAAAATCATCCTTTTTAAGACATTGCCTGAGCTTCTACGCTTTCGGCATTTTAATTTTTATATGTCAGGACGCGTTAAGTAAGTATCGTGCGTGATAATTAATGGAAAACTTTATTGGGCCATGATCATAGTTTTTTAGGGATCGGACGAAATTTGATAAAAAATAATGGAGTAGGAGTCGGTAACAATTTTTTTTTTTTTTAATTTTGGTTTACAAAATTTTGAAATTTGAATTTTATAATCCACAATTTGAAAACAATAATTTAAAAGAGCAGATATTAAAAATAGTTTTTAATTGTAGATTTTGTAATCCAAAATTCAAAAATGACAAAAAAAAATTGTTAATCTAATTTAAAAAAAACTTTTCTTTTTTTAGGGAAACCTTCAGCGGCCGTATTCTGAGTGAGTCACCAGTGAACCAATAGATTTTCAAACATCAAATTGATTTTCGAAAAACTAGTGTCGAATCGTATATATATATATAACAATCACCATGTACATAACATTTTTTTTAATGCTTTACTTGTTCACCGTTTTATAAAATCATAACTTGTTTACACTACAAAGACTAGTTTATATAAGATAATTTTATTTTACTTTTTTTCATACAAAAAGCATAGCAGATTCATTTTAAACTTAAAATGTGTTGATATGTGTTTTCTCTTATCGTGTTACAGCCTGCATGTGTAAATATCAACATATACATCGTAAATTAGGCGCTACTACCTCAACACACAATGTTTTATCAGAGATTTAGATAAACGTATAATAACATTAAAATATACATATATTATGCACTGCACTTACATAAATTATGCTTGTATTGTATGCATTTTAATAAATATGTACACATTTATATATATTAATATATATATATACTCAATATTAATAAATTGCTATTTCTATATTACGTTCGTGTAATACACAGACACAAATGCAGGGTAAATATAGATATTTCTTTTTTTATACTATTCAAAAGATGTCGAGTTGGTATAAAACAGCTGGTCTGTGTAATTATGTTTGTCAACATCTTGTTTATTTTAAAAAAACTAAAATTCATATAAAAAATAGTAAATATCCAGTTTAAACTTTTTTTTTAATAATTAGGTTTTCAAAGTGCCAACATACCATTTTTTAAAAATTGTTGTTTATTAAATTCTATTTACCTATGTAGTATGGTACTGTACACACATATCCAAAACATATTTCTGATAATAACCAAATTAATGCATTATGGTAATTTCTCACATATAGTACAAACATAAAATACGTAAACCGTGTATAATATTATATATTAAATTGTGCAAATGTTTGTATTATTATTTTCTTTATAAATATTTAGACAACATGCAACCCCTCTCACAAATAGACAACAAATAATTATTTCTTTTGTAAAATGTATGTCATGCCATATGTATTGTGTTTATATATATATATATATATATATATATATATATATATATATAGTCTAGTATATTATGTATATTATCTATTTATACGTGCGCATTTGTATATAAGACATAGG
>JAAAKO020099927.1:0-21734 GCA_010015015.2 Bolitophila cinerea
CGGCTCTAATAGTGCCGTGAAATGAACTTTACTTTGTTAGATAATAAGGATAATTTTGTAATCTTTTCGGCAATAAAATAAATTAAATTAAAATCACGCGAAATGTTGACGTTTGTTGTAGTGGTTGAGCTTTTGTTTTGTTTCTTTTGTCTTTTGATGAATTTGTTGTTTTAAAAAGCAACAAAATAAATTTAAATGAGAAAAAAATTGAAAACGAAATAAACTAAAAGACTATGACTTCAGATAATGTATGCAAAAAAATGGCTCAGGCCGTATGTTTTGGAACTTTAGTCGAAATAGCTTGTGGAACGAACAAGAAAACTAAGATAGCCTCAAAGAAAATCAATTTGAGCAAATTTAATTTATTTAATGTGTTGCTATGATGGCAGTCACATATTTCTATCTATGGTGGATCGACCCATTTTCCGGGCGGTTAACAATAAACATAATCATTAATTGGAATATTTTTATATTTGTACTAATCTCTGAAGTAATTGTGCTTTGTATTAAAGATTTTAAGTGCACCTCGAGAGGTGGGCTTAAAAAAATTAGCGCGCGCTTAAAATGATAAAAGCATTGGTAAACACACTAAAACAGACATCGTGAATACTGTATTAATCTTGTTTATTTTTGAGCTAAAGTCCGTGAATAGGGGCCAATATCGAAATATTCAAAAATATCTAACATAAATAGGACAATATCTTTTCAGCATTTGTTTCATCAGTTTTTTCGATGTCATTATTTACTTTTTTTAATATATTTATTTTACTAATTATATGCTTTTAAAACCAACTCAAAATAACATTTCAATTATTTTTAATTTTTAAATATAGGTACGTTCTAAATAAAAAACACAAAATTACAAAAACGCTGTGTTTATTCGGTCCCTCTCTTTCCTTTAAAAATAATAATATTTTCTAATCGAAATAAGACTTTGTTAAAGTCATTTTTTCATTTATACATTAGAATTACAAATAAGGCCAGAGGGTGATAAACAAAGATTTTGTGAATGTTTCCGCCGCAAATATGGTACTGTTTTTTATGTACATTTTGAACTTTCACGAATCATAATTAAAGCACAAAAATCGCCGTTTTAATGTCTGCATCGTAAACAATCGAGCGTGCTGCCGCCGCCGCAGCGCAGTCGCAATGGCGTATTCCGAATTTGTGAATATTGTTTATGTGCTTCCCGGCCAGTATTATAGTGTCCAGAAGTCGAAACGATAAAATACCCCGAAAAATCAATTTAAAACCAATTGGCCAGCCCGTTCTGGCATAATATACTTGCTTACACAAGACGGATACACGGAATTTACCCGTACACACCGGCCGGCATACATGAAATGAAGACATTTCATAAATATCATTTTAATTACTTGAAGGCATGAGCGCGCGTGATTCATAAAGCTCTCGAGATTATGGTGAAACAGCAAAACCGATATTTATTATCGAATTGCGCATCGTTTATACATTTATGCGTATGCGTATGCGTCCGTGCGTGCGCGAGCTCGCTTGTCTTCTGTGTTATGGTGTCGTCTTGCGTGTGTGCATCTTATACTCAAACACAAGCGATACACACGCGCGCGACTGTGTCACACATGTCAGCCGTTGTTTTTTCCGGCGCTGGCGTCTATCTGAGACTGAAAAAAACCGTTTGTTATGTATTCTAATTGAACTGATATATTTGTAGATAGATATGTTTTGCATTAGTCCAGCAAGTATTAATTTGAGTACATGAAAATAAAAAAATTAAAATAAATAAAAAATGCAGAAAAAGAAAATGAAAAAAATACCCATATTAAAACAATAGGGTGGTCACCATTTTTGTATTAAATTAAAATAAGTTTATATATTTTATCCTAACTATGGCATACATATTTTTTAACAATTTTTTTTTATATTTATAGAAAACAGTTGTATTTTTTACCGTTATGTAGAACAAAAGAAAAATTATATTTATTTAATATTTGTATTTATAAATTTCAACTCTTAAGTAACTAAACACTATTTATATACTATTTTTTGAAATTATAATATTTTTGAAAAGATGGAATATTCTTTAGCTATTATGGGAGATTTTTCGATAGTCTATTTTGCCTGTCACCTAAAAAGTATTATGTATCTTATTTTGAAAGCATACAGAATATCAGAGCAATTGCAATGTTTAAAAATGTATATATTTATTTTAAATAGTAAATAGTAGTAAATAAACTGCATTTTTAATTATATTTTAAATTATATTTCGTTGTGTTATTGTGTTTATCACAAAATAACAGTATGTTATTGAAATACTCATAAAAACGGTAGGGCAACATAGGGCAGCCAATTTTTCTCCCTAATCTTTTTAAGAAGTTACATAAACATATTTTTTTAGTATCTTAATGACGGAAAAAGTGGATGAATACTTTAAAAAACTATTCACACATTGGTAAAATTTACAAAACATGTTTTTTTAAAACATATGTTTTTCGTGTTTTTTTTTTAATATTAGAAAAATAATTAAAATATTAAATTATAAATGAAATATAATAGTTATTGGTTTAAATAAAAGAATAAAATTAACTTTTTATTGAAAAGAATCATTTTTATCCAATTTTATAATAATACGATTGGCCGAAACACGATTGGCCAAATCTCGATTGGCCGAAAGATACGATTGGCCGATACACAATTGGCCGAATAGTACTATTGGCCGAATCACGATTGGACAAATTTCGATTGGTCGAATTTTAATTGGCCGAAACTCGATTGGCCGAATATCAATTGGCCTAATCACTATTGGCCGAAATACGATTGACCGAATGATAAGATAAGATAAGAATCACGAATGGCCGAATCACGATTGGCCGAATAATACGATTGGTTAAATGATACGATTGGCCGAATAACGATTAGCAGAAAAACGATTGGCTGAATCACTATTGGCCGAAACACGATGGGAAAACACACGGTTAACCGAATATATATATATATATATATATATATATATATCCTACTAGCCCATAATTCAGTTACAAATTTGGCCAATCGTATCATTCGGCCAACCGTGATTCGGCCAACCGAATTTGAAAAAAAAAAATTCGTTGTTTTATAATAAAATATTGAAAATTAAAATTTGTCAAATGTCAAATGTTATGAACGCTTTTAAGAGAAAAGGGCCGTAATAATTTATAAAACATTGGGTTCTTCTGGCAGTCAATTATAATTTTATTTATTCACCAGCGCAGGGCGGCTAAACAAATTAGGATAACAGCCGGCTGGCAACACATACGGAAGAAATCGTCTTTTCTTCTCATTATTTGTTTACGTTCATTTAGCTCGAGATTTTTGGAGTTTAGATTACGCGTTATTTAATCGCAAGCAGCATATACGCCTTAAAGTAAGAGCTATATAGAAACTGTTTTAAGTAACTTTAAAAATAGACGATTTACAGGAACCGATTTTATTCTTTTTTTCGCTATTTTATAGAACTAAAATCGCCAAATCTATTCATGTAGTTATCTATATAACTTTTCTGTAGTTATTATTAGTAATTGATAAATTAAAGTTCCGTTTTGACCAAACCCGATTTCAAACCCGCGCAGTGAAAATCCTCTCTTAAACTACCGCAAATACCAAAGTTAAGTTTTATTAAACTTTCAAGTTGCTTTAAATATGCTTTACAATTCTATTCCCCTCTTAATAGACTCAATTTTTTTCTATAAATGACCAAAACAATCCTATTTACTATAAATGGCCTTTAATTCTGCTATTAATTTTGAATGTAAAAATGATTTTAGCGAATTCTAAGAAGAATATGTGTATTTTTCAGTTTTATAATTATAATTTTCTTTAAATAGCCTTAATTTCAGCTATAAATGTTTAATAAAATCGTATTCCCTTTAAATTGCCTTTAAATTAGCTATGAAGGATGAAAATATCCTACTACCTTTAATAATACTTTAATTCTGCTATAAATGATGAAAAATCTCATGTACTTTAAATCAGCTTCGTGAAACTGCCCCCCCCCCCTAAATCGAAAAAAAAGTTTTTTGCGGCATTCGATTGACTATTTTTTGACTACCATCCACGGTTCAAAAATTATTTCGAAAAAAGTTAAATGGGTTAATTTCACGTTTGCACCCCCAAATTACAGAAAATAATAAATAAAACTGCATTTGATTGATTATTTTTTGACCTCAAATGGTCATCATCAACTTTGATTGATCATCAATTCAAAAGTTTACCTGAAAAAATGCAACCGAGGGTGGTCAATCAAAGTTGTTGATGGTAATTTGTGGTAATATAAATGGTCAATCAAATGCCGCAAAAAAGTAACAATTCAATAAAATATTTTATAAATAACACCATTATAATTATTTTTTCATGCTCAATAAGTTTGTCCTTTGTACATGTATCCCTTAAAAACAATAAATAAGTCTATAATATAGATAACTTTAATTTTATGATGGTTTTAGATATCAAAAACATGATAAGTTTAAGAATTAATTTTGTATTTTTAAACTTTGGCAATTTCTGACTTTATTCGGACATACATTTATACTAACCTGAAATTTAACCCAAAAAATCAGCATCGCACTTACTAAATTATATTTTAAGTTAAAAAAAAATAAGTCCTAAGTGATCAAACAACAATAAAGCAGGTGCGACCGTCCGCGGCCGGCTTACAACTCTGGTCCATGCATATATAAATATAGAGTAAGCGCACACGAACATGTACTCGCGCAAAACACACGCACGCGCGCATTGCATTCAGCAGGTCAATCATGCTCGTACTCGCACGCAAAAACAACACACGCGCGCACTTTTAGAATTACGATATACATTTTATTGTTGCGCACGATTTTTGGAGATCGCTTTGCCGTGTTTTTTTTGTGGATGCACTGGTCGGAAAATAATTTAGTGTAACTGCCATTCAATAAAACTGGTGGGTTTATGAGAAGAAACTTAATATGTATGTGTGTGTATATAAGTAAAGTAAAATTACAATGTGAGCCCAGCAGCAAACCGCCAAAAGTGCAGAGAAATGCGCTCGCGCGCGCGCGCGTTCGCATAAATACATATACAATTAGGTGGTGCACGGCCGTTTAAAATTACGCGGCATTTAAGCATCGTGAACCAGATATCGCGCAAGAATTTGTTTTTCTTATACACTCTTGTACGAATTGCGGATTCGTGAAGTGTACTTATATAGGATTTTAATCGATTGCATTGCGCATATATTTAAACGAAACGCCCAATTCTAATACATACATTGAAAGCTGGCTGGTTGAACGCAAGAACACCATAAAGACCCATAAAAATAATGTTTTGAATATTATCTTGATTTATTTCACTTATTTGAAGAAATTTTCCCATGATTCGCATTTGTTTATGATGTGAATCTCTTCGAAAGCCGTATCATGGCTCATTTACTCTGATGTGGATACGTGTATAATATCGTATATATACAATACATATACACGAATGTTTATAATGCACATTCTAACTACATAATACACACAATATACACATCGGATTTAGATGTGTATAGCTATATAGCGCTTACAAGCGGCAATAAAACATAAACGTATATTAGACCGAAACGATAAATTATTTCAATATCAAATGCTAATGTACGCAAAATTTGTAGCAAACATGTTTTGCAACAGCGCGCGAGCGCACGCACTATGAACTACAAACGACCGCGCATTGATATGCAGCGATTATGTTGTCTGAGCATATACGATACGCATATATATATATATATATATATAAGAACATATAGATACACTTATGCATTCTACATATCCGTTCGCTTGATGTTGGTCGATTTCCAACGGATTGCCGTAATAAAAAAGCACACATAATAAAATGCTATTTTTCATCCATACGTATGCACTATTATATATGTAAAGACGAGTGTACGAATATTATGTGTATGTATGTACGTACAATGTAAATATATACATATGAATCGCGGATATATGCACAGAAAGAATTTATGCGAAAGCGGTTAAAAGGCTTTTTACCTGCTCGTGTGTGTAAAGGTAAGCGAGCACTCGCGCACCCAAGCTACAAAACGTTTGCATGACAATGCAAATAAATAAATAATAATACGATCGATATGTACCGTAAAAGCGACGGACGCGCATGCAGCATGCAGCAGCAGCACCGCGCGCAAGCCGAACTCAACCGAGCCGCATCATTCAAGTGCATCCGCGAGCGCGCGCAAGAGCTTAAGAAGCAATATAAATTCAATTGCATTTCAAGCGATATATGCGTATTGCGGATGGCATGCGCGCACCAGGTATATGAAGCTTTTGCTATCTCGCATGTAAATTCGGATTTAAGATCTAAATAATTTTCTGGGATTAGATTTTTATTGATTTGAGCGACATGAAATAAGATTGCGAGCGCCTTTTGGTGGATGCCGGTATACCTATGTGTTTTTGAAAGGGTGCTTTTTTGTTGTGCTTCATAGTTTATAGTATACTTAATCTATTTGGTGGAATTTAAAGAATTATATGATATATTTGTTATTGATAAATTGAATAAATGGAAAAATTGAAATATTGATATTTGGGAGAATAATTATCTCTCAAATATCAATATTTCATTTTTTCTTTTCTTCAATTATTAATTAAAATAATAATAATAATATCAAGAATAATACATTTATAAAAAAGCAGACATGATTATAGTAATGTTTATTATTAAACAAAATATAATTGATGCATAGCTAGATCTTTAAATCGTAAAATCAAAATAATCACATTATTAGTTTATGATAAAAAAGTCTAATTTGGTCAATCACAATAATTACAAATAACATCATAAAATCTCTAAAAACCGGTTTTAAGTACCTAATATATGACCTAAAGGCGTAATGCCATCAAATCAGTAACAAATATGACAATCCAACTGTTATAACATACACTATACCGAGATAAGTTTATGGCAATCAAAACAATTATTGAGTACTATTATGTAATTATACGTGTACATAAAATGAAAAACCAACTAACTCGAAACTCTTAAGAAATGAAAAACCAATTTTAAAGTCAACGTTCACAACACTAAAAGTAGTAATTTACTACATATACCAAACTCTACTCTTAATGGATCAACACAATTATTCAATATCATCCCTCACGACATTAAAATCATTACATCTACAGGGAGAGTCGCATACTACATGGACGTATTCCTTGGTCAATTCTAAGAAACATACAAGTAAAGTTTTTCCGGAAAATGCGTCCCTGGAAAATGGCAGCCATTTGAAAAATTTTGGTTCGACTTCTGAACGGGACTCATTTAAAGCAATGTAACTCGTCGTGTAGGTATTGCCAAGGCCTTTCAGAAAATATATCACATTTGCCCAGTGGTGTCGTAGAGTTTGAGAAAAAAATTCATAAGAAAAAAAAATTAAATGCAAAAATATAAAAAAAAAATGCATTTTTTGTGCAAATTTTCCTCACAGATCCCAACTTTTAAAAATAACCTTTGACCGAGCTTCTACGACTTACCTTATTAACGATAATACCATTTCAATGAAGTACTAAATGAAAACATTTTTTTTGCAAAGAATAAAACTAACTACAACATTTTTTGTCGTCAAATTGAAATTTTTTCATTTCGTTTTAGTCATAAATTAACGAGAAAAAATTGTCATTTTCAATCAATAAATATCAGTCTTGTTTACTCTGCGAATTTTAATGTTATTTGCAAATTTATTTCGAGATATTTGATAATCAATGGCGCATTATTCATCACACGAATTGGGTGACATCCATTACATTTACGGTTTTTGTGACGGTAATAGCAGAGAAGCGGTGCGAGAGTATGGATTGCGATTTCCTAACAGAAGACAACCCAACAGAAATACGTTTTCTGACCCTCATCGACGAATTGGAGACGGAAAATTTTTCGCGAAAAGGGATTTAGTTGGAGTTCATAACCAGTACTTGATGCGGTTAACGAGCAGCCAAATGTTAGCAACAGAGACGTTGCAATTGTTATGAGAGTGCTGCATGGAGATGGACAACATCCGTACAATTTTACAGCTCTGCAGGAATTGTTGCCAGGTGATTTGCCGCTTTGAGTAAACTTCTGCCGCGATTGTCCATCATTTGGAAGGACAAGGCATCGTTCACTCGAGACGAAATCACCAATTTTCACGACTTACATGAATGGGCCCACGAGAATTCACACAATAAAAAACCAACGGCATTCCGAACGAGACTCAGTGTTTATTTGTGGGCAACACGTTGATTGAACCAACAATTTAGCCACCAAGACTGAATGTGCACAATTATTTGGCTATTCTAACTGAAATGTTACCTGCAATGTTGGAAGAAATGCCGATTACGCGGAGACAGCGTTTGTTTTACCAGCAAGATAAAGCTCCTGTGCCTCATCGTTCGGGAATATCTAGACAACTATTTCCCTGGTCGATGGATTGGGCGAAACGGGCCAATCGCATGGCCACCACGATCACCGGAATTAACTCTATTGGATTTCTATTTGTGGGGTTACATGAAGGCTCAGGTTTACGCTGTTCCCATTGATACGAAGGAGCAGTTACTGAAGCGCATTGAGGAAGCAGCTGGGCTGGCGCGCGAAAACTTAAGTAATGCAACATTTTCCATGAGATCAGAAAGCGTTTTTGCCGTTGCATGGACGAACACGGAAATCACATTGAAAATTGATTGTTATTTTGATGTTTTTTCTTTATTTCTCTCTCAAGTTATTTTGAAAAGATCTGTGGCTGTCAGATGCTGAAAAAATCACAAATTTATTCGCTATCTTTTGAGATACACTGACATATATTGAAAATTTGCCCAAAAGAAAACTGTTTTTTTTTTCTCAAACGATACGACACCACTGGGCAAATGTAAAACCTTTTTTGAAAGGCCTTGGCAATACCAACTCAACGAATCCTAAAGATTTTTTTTTCGATGCGTACTTAAAAGTTACATTGCTTTAAATGAGTCCCGGTCAAAAGTCAAATCCAAAATTTTAAAATCGCTGCCATTTCACAGGGACGCATTTTCCGGAAAAATGTTACTTATATGTTTCGTCATAGAATTGACCAAGGAATACGCCCCTGAAGTATGGCCAACTACCTGCGACTCACCCTGTATATTAGGGAGAAGCGATATTGCAGTTTTCCGTCTGCGGTTATAATGAAATTTTTGAAAAATTACTCTACGAGATCACAGAAAACGGCTTTATAGTTTTTTTCTATTTTTTTTTTTATTTAAACAAACGGATTGATTCGAGACAATTTTGTACATTAGAAATAATTCATGCACCAAAGACGTTCAAAAATTTTAAAACTTTATTCAAAAAACACGGAAGACGTTTTGTAAAGACATTGCATTTTTCTTTTTGTATATTTCTGCACTAAGCGTCTGTAATTTTCATGGTTTTTAAAATTGCCATATACGATCGCTCTATCATAATATATATATATATATCCCTCAGTAAAAAAGAAACAAAAATATTAATACAAACATCGCACGATAATTTTAATAAGAACTATGTAAATATTAAGTAAGAGAAAAAACTAAAATATAATCAAACATATACAAAACACATACACATACACCTTTTCACCATAAACATATAATATACAACACAAATAAATATAACAAAATCGTAATCCTGTAATCCCCTCCCTTATCTAGAAAAATTAAATATATATTATAATGTAATACAAAACCTCTGTATTAATATGCAATTTTTTCTGAGTTATGAATAAATACATAATTACAAGTATAAAAAAAGTTATTTTGTAAAAGACCGACTTATTAGTCAGCGATAAAGTCCGATTGCGATAACATCGCACTTTAAAAATATACATAAAAACGAATTAAATCGAAATGAAAATATTTAAAGAAAACATTTATCAAAACAAAAAAAAGAATGTGCTGTCAAATCAGGCTCCCGCAGGTTTATTTATGACCATAACCCACCATTTTTTTACTAACATTTTTATATTTTTATTATTTTTTCTGAATTATTTTTAACTGGATTTTTTTTTATTTATTATATTTATTAAAATATATAATTCAAAAAATGTTTTTCGGTACAATTAGAAATAAAATTCTTAATTCTTTGTTCAAAAAATATATATTTAAGATTTTTGTGGAATATTGCGGGTCGGATAG
The DNA here is from genome assembly GCA_010015015.2 of Bolitophila cinerea. Classification (NCBI taxonomy): domain Eukaryota; kingdom Metazoa; phylum Arthropoda; class Insecta; order Diptera; family Mycetophilidae; genus Bolitophila; species Bolitophila cinerea. The sequence goes on from JAAAKO020099927.1 coordinate 10,155, forward strand.
AATCGGCGGATAGTTTCAGTGTTTCGGTTTGGGTCGGGTAAAAAAAGATCTTGCGGCGGGTTGACAAAATCAGCCCCGCGCAGACAAAATCTCAGGGTGCATTATAGATTTAAATATTTAGGCACGGAAAAATAACGCTTATTTAATATTTTAAATTTATTTTTTAACTATCGTAATAGTTTTGAGTCTGACAATATATGTTATCTATAACAAACCAAAAAATATTTATTTATAGTGAAATAATAATAAATAAAATATTGCGGTATGCATCTTCTCGACAAAATACGAGTTTAATGCAGTTAGGGTAAGGCTAATGCAAAAGCAAAAATAATGAAATTCTAATTTTTCTGCAAAACATTTGTTTTCACCTTCAGGGTTTTTAAAAAACTAGACCAAAAAAATATATTTTTATAATGTTTCGTATAAAGCAGGCCTGTCCAACCCAAATACCAGACCATTTTCAAGTCTCAAAATTTCGGGGTCACAAATATTTTTCATAACGAAAAAAAAAACAATCAAATCGTAACATTTTTTTCCCTTAACATATTTAAAATTGTGTTTCACCAGATTTTAATATATTTTCCATATTTTTATATATAAATATAAACATGAATGTAGTTTTAAAATAACCAAATTTAGAATTGAGCCAAAACACAATAACATCAATTTCTCGGCTGCTGAATAAATAATTATAAATTAAGTAAAAAGTTCTTTTACGTTCAACGATAAACTAAATATTTCAAAGATCTCTTCCAATTTATTTATTTCTTTGAATCGATGTTGATAAGAGCATTTTAAAAACTATAGGGCCATTTATTTTGAATTCGTTTCATAATGGAATATTTTTGAGCAGAATAACTTTAAACTAACGTTCAATCAACGATATTTTGTTATTTTGAACGCTTTTATATGATTATACTGATACGAATAGAATAATCAAATCTAAGCGTTCTAAACAAAAATCATCAGTAATATCATCATTTTATTCTATTTTCTTTACTACAAATATATTTTTTTAATAAACGAAAAATTCTATAAATCTATTAATCAATCGATTTTTTTTTTTTTCAAAAACAGCTGTTTTATTTTTTTACATTAATTATTATGTATTAGTTTAACAGCCTCAAATATGCATAGATGTGCATAGATGCACTTAAACTATCCTTCAATTTCAATATGGATTTAATTTTTTATTTAACCTAATTTTTATAAGTTAAGCAAGTTTAGACATCAGACGAAACGAACTTTAATATACCAATGGCAGATGCCTGATCAAACGAAACAATAAATATTATACAAAATTTACGTTTCGTTTAAAGTGTAAACTGGATTGCGAAAATATTACTGAAAATGGTCCACAAATACTTTTGGTTTTCATTTTTTCTTTCATTATTGTTTTGATCATTTTTCGTTTCGTTTGATGTCTAAACCTAGCGTAACAAAGAAATTATAAAATATCATTTATAAATTCCGAATTACAATATAAATTGAATCAATAAAATAAATTATTAAATTAACCACCGCCATTTTAGATAAAAAAACATTTTTTTATAAGTTCTTAAAACCCAAAGCGCATCACCGCTCTTGCACTTCAGCAACGCACTGGTGCACTAGAAAAACAAAGAATTGCTCGATTTCATTTCCAAGAGTATTGCGACGCGCTCTTGCCGATATATATTTTATACATTTTATGCGCACGTTTACAGTGAAGGGCATAAATTACGATGCTCTTAAATCCTAAGTTCGGACCGTAAACATCATTTCATCACAAGCACCAATATTTATGACCACTTTTGAACTTGAATTGTGCTCGCACGCGCGCGTAAATATGCGCTCAGTGCATGCGAGCTTGCGCGTCCGTCTCCGTCCGTCAAGACACACTCACACATAGATCACCGCTTGTGTGTGTATGCATCATTGTTGAGCTGCTGCCGCGCAAACTGCATCAAAGATGCAACGCACAGACAATTGCATCGCAGTGTATATAATGTATACGATACGATATATACTGTTTATTCAAGGTTATGTTCATGCAGTGCACTGTTTTCGCTGCTGTTTATCTGGGATGTACGCGGATTTGCCTTTCAATAGTCAGCGAAATGTCCGTCCGCTAGCGCACGCTTGAGATTTGCATACTCTCTGTGTTCCGCACAGCCCAAGATGAGCTGTTTTCGGTGTATATACTTTTATCCGCTCCTATCTGTGCGCAGTTGCAGTGCGCATTGCATTTATATGTATTGTATTATAAATATACAGTATACAAATCCGTGCGAGTGTGCGCATAATTCAACATACACACGCACACATACAAACAGTTTTCCAATATAAATTTACTTAGAATATATTCCGAGTCCGAGCTGGATTGGATCAGCAGCAGCGTATTGGCGTCAAGAAACCATAAATTTACTGATTGATATATGTAAATTGTAGTCGACACTTTAAGGAGAATTGTGTGATTACGTGTGACGCTATTTATGTGAGACGAGCGAATAAGCGCGCGCGCGCTTGCTATAAGCGCTTGCATATGTAATAAGTTAAAAGTGCAGGCGAGCGGTGGGAAATTTTAAAATCACGCCGCATAGAGCGAGTTTATTTCTGTGCGGCAAAAAATTAAATGTAGTTCAAATTTAGACATCGGTGGTCAGTGACCGTATCGACTGTACAACATAGTCCAACATAAACAATATACTCGCAAACACCAGAACAAAAAACATAATCCCGCATTGAATGCACATAAATATAGGTGCATTTAATAAGCGCGATTACATGCGACAAACAAATCACCGACGCTGTACAAACAAGAACACGATGTAATGCGCGCGCTGATTATCCGCGTTGCAGCACAACAACAACAAAAAATTGATACACACTCACATCTACAATCTTTACACTTACACAACGATAGAGATTATTATAGTGTTTGTAATGCGAATGCTGTGTATACAGTACAATGTTTCTGTGCGGTGGAAAATACTATAACAAAAAATAGTGGCAACTTAATGTACTCAACGCAACGCGCACAGTTGTTGTAGTTGAAGTAGTTGTCGCCAAACGTATACGCCGGACACACGACGCAAAGCGACGCAAAAGTGCATATACAAAAGTGCATCGTCGCCGTTGCAATCGTCTCGTCGCGCGTCGTTGGCAGCCAACGAGTGCAAGCTCACATTGCACAAGTAAGGTAAATAAATAAACTGGAGTGCACGCGCAGATTAACTAACGCCGCGCATTAAATGCGACACTTCCTCAATAACACCAAGGTGGTAAATATAAATAGTTTTCGCTCTCTTGAATAGAACTAGTTTTTTTGCCATAGAGATTACCGTGTGCAGCGGGGAGTGTGTGTGCGTGTGTGCATGTGTGCATTCGAGATTGCATGCGTTTGGTGATGTGACGCTGTGTTGTGCATATATTTGTATATATGCAATTATGCGCGCGTTGTGCGTATGTGTATCACTAACGAACACATAAAAATGTATAACTAAGTCGTATCGCGCATGTTTCTTTTAAAATGCGTTATCTATAAACATATATGCGTATACAAATACACATATACATAATTGCATTTAAAAGGTGTCGAGTCTACGCACTAAAATGGGTTTTTAGCTCCTTTTTATGGGGTGATCCGTGAGTGCGGCGCAATCGCTCAGACCCTGCGGCAGTGCGGCGGCATTAAATCACTGATCATCGACGCAGTTAATTAAATTGTTTTTAATGTTAGCGTTAGCTAGTATTATATCGTTAATGCTATGTAATATTTATGTGCGTGCGTGTTTAATATCATTTGTTAATACATATATTATTATTAATTTGTCGATAAATTTATGAAATTTAATACATTTATAATTGGCAGGTGTGCACGTTTATTTCAGTCATTCGGGCGTAATATTCGTCGAATGCACGCACTTAAAAAGGTATATTTGCTGCGTTTGTAGGTCTGAAATTAGAAAGTATTTACTGCAATATAATTGACTCTCCAAATATATATATATATATATATATTAAATTTAATGGCTCAAAAAAATTTCTAGATATACAACTAAATCTTCATTTTCAGATATAGGGATTTAAAATAACACAACCGACTTCATTTGTAAAAGAAACACAAAATACACGTATAATCTGCCTTTTAAATTAAATTTTACCTAGCGGCGCAAGGGAAAAATCACTTAAAAAAAATAATTATATATTTCCGATGTATTTAATAATATTTAAAATATTTTGTATATTTTGAAATATAAAATGTATTTCTAAGATTATCGAATACATTTTCTATATTTTCAATATTCTCAAATGAAATAATTAGTATTGTTGATATCTGCAAATAACAATTAATATTTGATTGTAAATATTTTTTGAATATTCGATATTTATAAATAAGAAGCTGAGTCGTAATATATGCAAGTAACGCTGTAGGGGACAGGTTCTCAAATTTTGTTACGAGGTGTAATGCTACGATTACACGAACTGTTAAATTTAGCAATTACTATTTTTTCTACCAGATGGATGCATGTTATCGCCTCGACAGTTGACCATAGTTGGCGACAGTTGTCTCAACTGTCGCTGCTAAAAAGTGACAGTTCGTGTAATCAGAAATTGAATAAAATATATTTGTTCTATTTTTTTGTCAAAAAATTAATAATATATGTATTGATACACTTAGTGACGAGTAATTAGACACTCTAATTGAGAATGATTTCTTGAGACAGCTTTTATGATATTCAAATTATAAGTTTTCTGCAATGGTCCGGCTATCTCGAGTTCTATACCTAAAGACATTTGCATAAAATTTATAGAAAAGAAAAAAGCTATTATTCATTGCAAACACAAAAATATAAGATTAAATCTATTGAAAAAATGTGTGTGCAAAAAATTGTTTAATACAATTATTAAAAATATATAATTAATTAAATTAATTAATTATATAATATTAATATAATATTAAGTGAATAGTCACACGTTTGATTTGGTGAGGTATCGGACCTATATACGACTCCCGAGTGGCATAAAAAGGCTACAAATCATGGGGTTTTAGACTATAATTATTTTGCTGTAAGAAGAAATTTTATTATTTTTCAATTTTTTTAATAAAATTTAATAAAATAGTTTATTTAAAATATATTGTTAAATTATTATAAATTAAGATAATAAATCTCCTACTGCAGGTTATATTATAAGAATTGTGTCGCATTGTACACGCGTTAGTTCTATAGTTTCTCATATTTTGAGGTTAAATAATAAGTCGACACAGTGGACTCACACAGAAAAAGTCAATGGGGATTTGACAGAAAAAATAGTGAGTTTTTCTTCTATTTAAGGTGACAGGCAAACTATACCTTGTAAAAATCTCCCAAAATCTATTTTCTCTCTTCTTCTCTTGTGTTTTTGTTAAATAAAAGAAGACTGCTGCGCTTGCGCAGCACATGATTGTTGTTGTATACTGAAAATGTTTTGGGGTCTATTTCATGCCGCCTATGGTGGTTCCGCGGTACCACCTATGGTCACTTTAGTATAGATTTGTGAGGGTTAAATATGCAAAAAAATTAAGTTGTAAGGTGCACAATTTTTATTTGTGGTAGATTTTTAATTATTTGGTGGACAATATTGAATTTTCAGGTAATCTCGAAATTTGGTGTCAATTGAAAATACATTTAAAACAAAAAAAAAAATATATATATATATATTAAAGATACATATGATACGACGTTTTTGATTTATAAAAATATGACAACGCTGGTTGTGGGGATCTTCATGAGTTTCAATAAGATCAAGAAATTAGCCAAAACTGTGGATGCCATCGAAAAGTCGCTGAACAGCTCAGAGATTCTTATGATGTCCGAGAACCGAAAAGTGTGCGTCGAATTACTTATATTGAGGAGCACCCTGACGTCGATAAGTGTACCTTTTATTTGGTAAGTGTGTGTGTGTGTTAATTCAATTGTTTAATTTTAGTAATATTGATATACATATATAAATACATTCTTTCGATTATTGTTCTCACGAAGCGGTGCTCACAAATACCACGCACGACTAGACGCGTTAACAAAGTTATATGAGAGAGATTTGTGTGCTAATTAATCACGCATTAAAAAAATACTCCTGAGAATATCATTGAAATGTTTCCGTATTATGTTGACGACTACACGCGGCAACGATGAGCGACTTATATAATAATAAACAAATATTCTCCCTCGTAAAAATCAAAATGCATTTTAAAATGAATAAAATCGGGCTATAATTTAATGGGAATGGCAGCTGTACGGATCTTACCTGCATACGAGCTCAACAAAAGCTGCAAGTTTATTTCAAAGAATGTATCTTAACATTTTTATTTTTAATAATAGAATATTTTACATTTTAAATTATGTCTCTGAGTTTGTGTGCTATTTCCAGGGTCTGCCTCGCCAAAGCGAGTATTCACGCTCAAAATATTTTAGGTTTTAGACCTTTTAGATTGCAGCTTCTAGTGGCTCTTGAATCTCACAAACTCGATTGAGTTTCAGAGGTATGGAATCGATTCCTGCAAACTCCAAAGCACTTCACAATTGCACAATTGCTGCAAGTGAGCTACGATGAAAGTGCTCAACAATTGCTTTTATTTTTGTGTGGATTGGCTTTATAACTTTTATTGAGTCCACAATTAAATTAAATGTATGTGCAACGCATGGCAAATGTGTCCACCAGTGTTACCAAGTTGGCGGACTAAAACGATGTTGCATATGTCAATATATTTGATGGTACACTGTTAAAAATGATGGTACATACTTTTTAAAAAAATAAATAAAATCAGGTTGAACATTTGTATCAAGAGTTCATGTATATTTCTTGTAGTTTTTAAAATATTTTACAGAGTTCATATATCTTTATTGAATTATTTATATTAGTATTTTCTAAAAAATAGTATAATAACATCAGTTCAATACATTATAAAATAAATAAAAATAAGTATTAGGACATATATTTAAAAAGACGATTAAAAAATACTTTCGTCTATATTCTCAATTTCCTTAGACATATTGTACATTTGTATACCAATATTTGATCGCATAATAATTGCATTCTGCTCAAAATGAGTACAGTCTCCCTTTTCAGATATTGACTCCTTCGCCAAAATAATGTTGGTTACAGAGTCATTACTAAGTCTGTTCCTGTACTTAGTTTTTATGTTGTTTACTTTGCTAAAAGTGCGTTCACATGATGCATTCGAATGCGCAATGGAAAGAACGTTTAAAACAAACTGAGCCAAATTCGCAAAACAAAAATGGTCAAATTCACCTTTGAACTCTAGCAATTTTGCCCAAAAAACATCCACCTCTTTCACCATCAAAATTTCATTTGGGATTTCAACAAACCTCAACGATCGCCATTCGTCATCTATGTCTTGAATTTTAAGAGACTGAATGCAACGAGGCATAAGTAGTGAGAGAGGATGCATTGAGGGATTGTTTGAAATTGTTCTTTGTTTAATCAATTCAGTTGGCTCAAAAATATGGATTACCTTCCAAACTTCGTCGTCAAAATCAAATCTCTTTTGAAATTGTTTGCAAACAATTTGCATAAACAGACGAAATTCTTGTACCATGTTGTTAACTCAGATTTTTTCATTTTCGGTAGAGGCGTTGAGAAGTTTCGATGAGTACGAAAGAACTTAAGCGCCTAAGTAAATATTTTCGTCGTTTAACAATTTGGCATGATCGAATGGATCTATTGTATTTAAACTATGTTTTGACGTGTAAGCCGTGGTTAAAAACGACGAAAAAATGTGCTTAAGTACATTGGACATAAGGGTGTACACTATTGTCACAACCGTTTTCTCTGTTTGAAAATAGGCATTCAGAGAATTAAATTTAGGCAGTATCCAGTTTAAAAATAAATAATAAAGCTTAATTTGGTTGTCGTTTAAATAAAAAAGAATGCGGTCGGCCGCTGCGATTTTCTCCAGCAACGCCATATCGGTGAAAAATAATCGCAAGGCTTCCCATTGTTCTAAAATTCGTGATATTACTGGTTGCAGTGAAAGCCAACGTGTTTGCGACGGGTGCAACATACGATGTATATCAAGGTCCAAAAACTTTTGATAGCCTTTTAAATTGCTTTTCGAGCGCTACTCTTGAAAAAGGTGAAAATATCTCGTGCCATATCTTCGACATGTCGCGGCAACGATTTACATGATTTTCGCACATAAATGCAGCGAATGGCAAATACATTTTGTAATGTAGATGCCTGGACAAGAATCAATAAATCGGCTTTTGACAGAGTTGGTGTCACCCGGAATATTTTCTTTTGTGAAGGATTTTACAATGGCATCGAAAATTTCCTCAGCAGTTGCACTTTTAACATTATTTTCGAAAAGGCTTACTAAATCAAAAAACGAGCTCACAATTTGGCCTTTCTCTTTGTTGAAGTAGCGTACAATAATGCAGCTTGCCTTATCCGTCGAAATATCCTTGGATTCATCGGTCATGACGCTGAACGTGGTATTTTGAAGCAGTTCTACAAGCTCATGTTTGTGCGATAAGCCGATCACATTTGTCGTAATTGCCGCTGCTTTGGTCCGTTTGCAGGTGACTTTTTGTAGAATCTTTAAAAAGTCTGGTAAGGCCGACTTAAGTACGTCTACTAAGTGGTCCATAGCCAGAAAGAGAATGTTATGTTCCGCAAGGAAACAGCATAATTTGATTTCGGCTCTTTCTGCATCTTTTTGCAACTTGTTCGGTTCGCGTGTAGACGTGCTGGACCTAGCAAATAACGCCATCCTTTCCCTTTGCTTATTCTAATTGTAACAAGTTTATTTATCAAATGCAATCGTTCAATTACACTTTTTTACTATTATAATTGCCAGACATTTTTCGCAAATGTTTTGTTGTTTTGCTATGATTTTAAAGGACGCATTTCTCAGAAGTCAAAACAATTCCACAAACAGTATATTTTGCATTAAATACATTTGAGTTTTCGCGGGTAACCCACAGTTTGAAGTTATCCAAAGATTCCCACTCGGTCTTTTATTTTTGCTTACGCCGAACAGGCGCTTTGCAACGACTTGGGCCCGGCGTTTCTCTGGTTTGGACGTCTGTGAGATACACGTCGTCATCAGAAGAGATTGCGAACTATTTATATAGATGTTTATTAATAAATACACTTAAATTACAAGTAAAGTAATCACTAAGATTTGCCGCAAAAATTTAAATGATCGGTAACCGTAACACACACAAGAGTTTTCAATGTAAAATCTCGTGTATTCTTTACTGCGATGACGTATGTGGCGATAATGGATAATCCAACGTTTGTAAAGAACGTACTAGAGCGCTCATAATCATAACTATATAGTCTGGGTTTACAATAAAAAACTTACTTTTTTAAAAATGGTTTAAATGGTGATATGATGGTACATTTGACGTACTATCTTATAGAAGGATGTTTTATCGTACACACGACGTTTTGATGTTACTTATACCATCAAGATAGTACGGTTGGGAACACTGAGTGGCGCAGTTTCGTTTGCGAACGGATCGGGTTGGTCATGCAATTGCCAAGCGTGCCAGTCGAATTGTCGCCAATGCAGCTCCCATACGATATACTTTTGCCCAAAATTCAAAGTAGCCATGCATCCGAAGTGTTTTTAAAATCTTAAGTTATTAGTAATATGAATTTCTTTATAATTTTTTAGAATATATTATTCTATCCTAAACTATTTTTTTTTCAGTAGTAATTTAGAATTTATACGGCCTAAGGGTGCGAAAACGCACCCTCCCATATTTCAACAAATAGGGTGGTGGGGGGTTGCAGTGGGTGTTTGCGCACTATGTTAGACCTAAGTACCCCACAAAAAAAGTTTTAACCTTCTGCGCCGACGGGTTTAAGAGCCGGGCTTAATGGGTTAAGGCAGTTGTCTGAGGTAGTGACCGAAGGAGCACTATTCAGCTCAAAAATTTTGAAGTTATCGTAAAGGCTGATTAAAATAACTCCAAAAATAAAAAAAAAAAAAAATAGAGCAGGTGCATTTTTCCTGATCTCTGTCCTTGAAACATTAAAGCTTAATTCAGACTTTTTTTGTTAAGAGCAGTTAGCTCAGAAACTTGAGAAACACTATAATCAGTGTTGCCCCAATGGCACGAAGGTGCCATGATATATATTAAAAAAGTTTACTGGGTTATACAATAAAAAACCCAATGTAATAAGAAGAATTCTTTTTTAATAGAAAAAATGCATTATTATAATTGTTTACTGGGTTGTTTTGTTAATCAAGGCCACATGTGTCGCACCAACATCTAATGGAAACTTCAAAAAACAAAACGCATTCATAAAAAGAATACAAAAAAATTATACTAAATACAAATATTTAAATTGTAAGTATGTATACATCAACTTAACAAACATTTTTTATGTGAAAACGATAATAAGTTTTTTTATATTTTTAAAATTTAAGTGTGATCTTAGCTATAATGGAGAGGTAAAAATATAAATAAATTAAACATTTTAAAAAACATGTTATTAAGAGTTTAATATATTATATATTTGAAGAAAACTCCTAAGCCCTAAGCCCTTATGGCATCTATAAGTGTCGTTACTGTGCCAATTCTGGAAATCGATACGGATATTTCTGAATCTTCTAGGAATGTTGCATCAATCTCTACGTATGTTTTTATTAAATTCTTTCTATATATATATACATATATATCTAGAATAAGCAAAATCTGATGATATTTTTAAATATGCAATCGAAATGTGATTACACCAGATCCTGATCTGGATGTTCACTTGTTCACTTGGATTCCGACACCAACCAATCAGTAAAGAGTAACTGTTTAGAATCAACATCCAGCAGGTAAGAGTATAAAATAATTAAACATAGGTTACACGTTTTTACTAAACATACAAATTTATGTTTTAGCCAATCAAAAAAAAGTAAAGCGAACATTTCATGATGAATGGATTCAAACGTTTCCATGGCTGAAGTTTGAAAACCAGATTCCAAAATGTAAAGTTTGTGATAAACCATTGAGCAAAAATAAAAATTTGTTGCGGCGACATGATCTATCCAGACTGCACATAATTCGAATGGAGGCAGCTAAAAATACGCCAAAACTTAAACAGGTATTTCAAAATTCAACCGCTTCATTAAAAGCAGATACTATAAATGTTGCGCATTTAAAATGCGTGGCATTTATGTCTGAGCATAATCTGCCAATTTCTCTTATGGATTTTTTACCTGGCTTTCTTTTGAATGTCTGTTCAGACTCTAAGATTGCTAAGAATATAAATTGCGCAAGAACTAAATCTACAGGAATCCTCTCAAAAACCATTGCTCCATATAATCTTCACGTAATATCGAAAGCCCTCCAAAACACTAATTATTCCATCATTGTAGACGAAACCACAGACATTTCTACAAAATCTGCACTAGTCATTGTTGCAAGATATTATGATGAAGGCAATAGAAAAGTGGAAGATGTTTTTTTGGGGTTTGTGGAAGTAGTAAGCGCACATTCTGCAAATATTTAAGCAAATAGTGCAATTTTTAAATGATAGTAATATAACAACAGCAAACTGGATTGGTTTTGCAGCAGATCATGCGAGTAA
>JAAAKO020100038.1:0-21733 GCA_010015015.2 Bolitophila cinerea
CGTAATCCTTTCTTGAAGTATTTAAAATTGATACATTGTTAGAACTAAAAACCATACCTTCAAAAGATGAAATTCATTCTCGTTTATATCCTTTTAAAAAGGAAGAAATTCACTGTAGCTTTAGTGGTAGCGAATTTGTTAATTTAAAACAATTTCCAAGAACTACTATCGAAGGCCTTTGAAATATACTAATGGGCATGAGTCCTTGAGTTTAAATGAACGGCTGTGTTTATGGATAGGTAAAACTCTAGCATATTTTTAGGATTTGGGAAAAGTTGAGGATGTGAGGGAGAAGTTGAGGATATCACGGATTCACGGGGCAATTATTGAAAAAAAAACTGAAGGAAAGGATGGGATAGTTCTTCAAGGCCAACTGAATTAGAATTTATTGATAAAATAACTTCTATCAATGTGGATAAGGCACGAAAGCTGAATTTAGGCAAAGAACAACAAAAAGACAATAAAGGAGCGAAAGAGCCACTTTTACACATTCAGAGCTCTATCTCAGAATCTATAAGATATAGAAAGTTACGTTCTCTAATGGAAAAGTATTTTTATCTTTTGGCTAATCTTTTTCAAAGAATTTAAATTCTTATCTCTTATAGATTAAAATCTATAGCCATTTTCTTTTTCAAGTGGCTCTTTCACCCCACCAGGTGGGGCAAAGAGACAATTTTTGGTTTGCTGAAAAGTCATGAAAAATATAATAGAAAAGGCAAAATAAATATTTTTTAGAAAAATGCAAACCTTTATAACGATCTGAACGACCTTTTTGCACAAAATTGATACTTTTCTGTTGTTTGATTCAGATTGTAAAGGTTTTGACGAAATTTTAACGCGTTTTATTGTCACAGGCTAAGTTGAACAAATGTTTCACTGTGACAGGCGAAATATATTTCCAAAAAAAAGAGAAAGACAAATAAGAAATGTCATGGTTGTCTAGAATCAGCAGTGCTGTATTATCTTTCGTATTGCTGGTATATCTTTAAAAGAATTTTCAAAAAAAAACTTCAACTTTGTAGGACACATCGTAAGCGAGAAAAGACGAATTGGCTCTTTCGCCCCGTGGCTCTTTCGCCCCATTCTACTCTACTCAGTGCATAGAACGAGAATAAACGAATTGTAATGTAAACGACTATAGGCGAAATCCACACACCGCAGGTGGCGGGATAAAAACTGTCAAAATCTAAATTATGTATCAAATAGTTGTATGTGGAAAACTTTTGAATCTTTTTATACACTATTATGAAGTTTTTTAAAGAAAATCTTGCGTTATTAATATTTAGCACAGATGTACAAATATAGTCTAATATATATTTTTTGAAATAACATATTTTTTCTTTGACAAAAACTCAAATTTTAAAATTATGTTTCCCTATTTTCAATATTTTATATTTAAAAAATTCCATGATTTCAATGGCTGATGCTATGAAGTAACTCCAGCAATGCGATGTATAATAATATTTGCTTCTGTATGGGTGTAATTTACAACTCAATTATTCTTTTTTGCTTCGTAATTGTATAACATTTTAATTTAATTCGAAAAAATAATCGATTAGTTTGATGTAAATCAATGGTTTCTTCAAAAACTCTATATATTTTTTATAGGTTTGACAGTTAATATCCCCCAACCTGTTAGTTCAAAATATTCCACCAGGTGTCACCTACTTTGTTGGATTTAGCCTATACCGATGCAAATGTCCTATTTTCGATCCAGGGGTAAATGGCGCAAATTGCATTTTGTTACGGACGGTTTAAAGCACGTTGGTCCAGATAATCAATGAAGCACGGTGGTGGAGGAACCTTTAGGGGTTCAACTGTGATGTGCCAAGTCTTAGTTACTGTACTTTGTCGTAATCTGAGAATGCCACTAATTTGGTACCTCGTCTCATAGGTAGCAAGTGAAGTGACTGCGGGCGTTTCAAAACTAAAGCAGCATTCCGAATTCTGAGTGAACTAATATGATATATGATATATCGGTTAGGTTTCTCTAGTTGTATATGGACGGATAAAGCTTCATGATTGGACCGGCAGAGCTCTTGACCGTCCAAACTGCAGGAGAGACATTTTTGAAGCGGTCAGCTGGTATGTAGTGCCACATAAAAAAGAAGATATAGGTTGGGCTTCTCCAAGAGCCCGGTAAATTATCTCGCAGAAGGCCGCGTATAAAACAATCTATAAGAAGGAGTTTGTTTCATTCCCACGACATTTCCCTTGATGAACTCCACCGCCTCCCACTTGAGAAGGTCGTAGAGTTAAATATTAAACTCATGTAAATTCCTGAATTGCAATTGCAACCATCTCTATGAAACGTGTTGTAGTTCAAAAGGCCCATTTGGTGGCCTTCATCATCATCACCTTCACCTAATTAATTAGTTTTATAAAATGTAGAACTATATGGCAGCACGCCGATATTGACACTGACACTATTATCTGGCATAATTTTTTTTTTGACTGACACGACTGATACGTAACAGTTAACTGGCAGTCATACTGCATACAGCATATTTTACACTATCTGGCACCTTTTGATTCACCTAATTTCAAAAAAGTGCCAGTTATATGGCAGCTGCTATCCATATAGTTAAATACTACAGCTTTAGAAAAGTAAATAATTCAATAAATCAAAAATATTAAAATATAAAAATATAAATTTTTCCGATTTTAATTTCCCATTTGCGATGTTATTACCAGTGCGCACATTTTTTTCTCAGACACCGACCAGATTGAAATTGGTGAATTTTTCACATAATAACATTTTGTAAAACAAACTTACGTATCAGTGTATATTTAGTTATTGTAATTTTTTGTATTACTATTTTTATATTTAAAACCTTTTTTAATGGTTACAATAAATAAATAATTTAAAAACCTCGAGTTTTAATCGTGGCCATAATTTTTAGAAAGTAACATTTTATTTATTTTTTAGATACATTATTTTTTGCTTTACTTTCTTATTAAAAATGTGTTTTGTTAAACAGGGTAACGGTTACACACTCATACACAGGAGTAACCAACACTTGGAATCTGGAATACGTACTTATGTTTCCGTTCCATTTACATCTGGCTCATGGTACAGTACAGAGAGACGCTTAGCATCAAGAGAAGAACTAATGATGACATTAGCCAATGTTCAGAATATTCTTATTAAACTGCAGTACGTCGATCAGGTGCAGCGTGAAGTGGAGCTCACTAATATCGTTATGGACTCATCGGCAAATCGTGACTTGGGATTGGGTTCGGCATCTCTCGTCGAGCAATGCAGGTGTCCAGTCGGCTACTCGGGACTCTCGTGTGAAACGTGTGACTACGGATACACCAGACAACAAACGGGAGCCTGGCTGGGACGTTGTGTACCAGAAGCAGAGCCTTGCAAGCCAGGCACATATGGAGATCCACAAAGAGGTGTTTCTTGTAAACCATGCCCATGTCCTCTGACCACATCTGGCAATAACTTTGCACGCACATGTTCGTTGGAGAACGGCGAAATTCTGTGCCATTGCGAAAGAGGCTACACCGGTCGACGATGTGAAGCTTGTGATCGAGGCTACACAGGTAATCCACTTGCTCCAGGTGGCTCTTGTTCTATTGAAGAAGTACTAAATTGCGATCCCAGAGGAACGTATCAAGTACTAGCTAATGGAAGGTGCAAATGCAAAGAACATGTAACTGGAACACATTGTGATCAATGTACATCAAGGTCATTTTTCTTGAATTCTATCTCAGCTACGGGTTGTATCGACTGTTTCTGTATGGGAGTCACCACGACTTGTACCAGTAGTAATCTGTTCAGGGACTCTGTGCGTGCTACATTCATTCCAAACAAAAATGAATTCACAGTAATTACGGACTACGAGAATCCAGAGGAGGTGTCGATTGGACTACAAACCAGTTCGAATGAAGTCTCATTCCAAGGTACTTTCGGTGATCGAAATGTGTACTACTGGAAACTACCGTCTAGATTTGCTGGCAATAAAATTACAGCCTATGGCGGACAATTAAATTATACAATTCGTTATGTGCCTTTGCAAGGTGGTGTGATGTCTAGAAATAATGCTCCAGATGTGGTTATTAGGAGTATCAATGATATTACAATTTTGCACTATAGACGCGATGAGGTCCATCCAAGTGGTTCCCAATCATATCAAGTATCTATTTTAGAAAATAACTGGCAACGCTCTGATGGTAACAAAGTTAATCGGCCATATTTGTTGATGGCATTAGCCGATGTTTCCGACATCTTCATTAAGGCTACGTACACAACTACCACGGCTGAAGCAGCTCTGTCTCAAGTTAGTCTTGAGACTGCAAGCCAGTACAGCACTGGTGCCAATTCTCGTGCACTGGAGGTTGAACAATGCTCGTGTCCGGCTGGACATCAGGGACTTTCGTGTGAAGACTGTGCACCGGGATATACCAGAAGTCCAGATGGTTTATATTTGGGACTTTGTGAACGGTGTCACTGCAATGGACATTCGGACGAATGCGATGCTGAAACAGGAGACTGTCTGGTATGATTTTTTTTTAATTATTTTAGATTTTAAAATATTATTTAATTTTATATTTATAGAACTGTCGAGACAATACACGAGGAGAGTCCTGTGAGCTTTGTTCCAGTGGTTTCATTGGAAACGCTAGTGCTGGTACACAGTATGATTGTGTAGAAGAAAGGCCAGTTGATAGTCGTATTTGTGATCAGTGCGATATAAGGGGATACTTATCCTGTGAAAATGGATGCCGTTGTAAGGTACAGACATATTACATAGATTTTGTTAAATTTTAAAATGTATAGCAAATATAATAATAACAAATAATAATAATAGGCAAACGTTGTTGGCTACCGATGTGATCAATGCCGCGAAGGTACATACAATCTGCAAGAGACAAACCGAGCTGGATGCTCGGAATGCTTCTGCTCCGGTGCCTCACAGACATGTACATCTTCACGTCTGTACAGAGAGCAAATTCCAATGATAATATTTGAAGATAAGTTTTTGTTAACCGATCGATCTGGTGCAGTACGTATTCAGCAAGATGCAGACATTGACATATCACGAAACGAACTAACAAACAAGTTGAGCTCTGGTGATACAGAAGTGTACTACTGGAGTCTTCCTTCAAGATTCTTGGGCAATCAGATCTTGTCTTATGGTGGTTCACTTAGTTTTACTGTGCGCAATGATAACTTCGGCCGAACGGCTGCGTCTGGCAAATATTTGCAGGACAAAGATGTTATACTTAATGGAAACGGAATTAAATTGTACTGGACCAGACGAACTATTCACAATGAGGTAAATAAATAATTTAAAAAATTAAAATTTAT
The DNA here is from genome assembly GCA_010015015.2 of Bolitophila cinerea. Lineage (NCBI taxonomy): Eukaryota > Metazoa > Arthropoda > Insecta > Diptera > Mycetophilidae > Bolitophila > Bolitophila cinerea. Next base: position 5,324 of record JAAAKO020100038.1, read on the forward strand.
ATTTATATATCATAAAAAAACGCTATTTTAAGTCGGAATCGGTACGACTTGTAGAAGACAACTGGCAGAGCATTGATCGAAACGGACCAAGACCGGCTACCAAAGCAAATTTATTAACGGTATTAAGTCAATTGCAATCCGTCTTGATAAGAGCCACTGTATCCGAGGATGCCTCGCAATTATACATCAGCGATGTGTCCCTCGATACGGCCGTGTCACAGCAAACGAGACAGGACATTGTCGAAGACATTGAATTGTGTCAATGTCCAAGGGGGTATACAGGAACCAGTTGTGAGGTAAATTCAGAATTTGTTATTACTTTCAGAATGGATAAAACACGATACGCTCGTCCTTTTTCAGTCATGCGAACATTTGTATTATCGCGACTTGTACGATCGTTCCTATGGAATCTTGGGTAAGTGTCAGCAATGCCAGTGCTCCGAAAATGCAGAGTCTTGTCACATCGGTAACGATCGTCGCGTCGTTTGCGTATGTAAGGCCGGCTTCTATGGAGAACAGTGCACAGAGACTGGTAAGTCAACAGATTCATTAAGTTCATAATAATCATATATGCTCAAATCTAAAAACTACTCATCTACTATTTCAAAAATTTCAAAAAATCGCATGATTCTTAAAAAAGACATTTAAATTAATTGCATTAACATTATAATTTCATGCTCTAATTTTAATAGAGGCCGTTATTAAAGTTCGGTAAGAAAATCGTAATAGGTTTTTTTACATTTCGAACACATCTTTTACATTTACTGTACATGTAGGAGTATGTGTAGAGAAATTAGTGATTTATAAATCTTAATATTGCTTTTTTTATAAAATCAAATATGTTTTTAGAAGTATGTTTTGTTTTTATTTCAAGATATCGTTTCAAGATATCAAAAATCGTTGAAATCTATTATTACCATTATTCATTATTCATTAAAAACAAGTTCAGTAAAATGTACAAAATAAATTGAATAAAAAAATTATTCATGAAAAATAAAAATAAAAAAAGAAATCAATCAATTTAATACAAATCCTAATTTTTTAAAATAATAAAATTTGAAAATATACTTTTTTTCTGAAAATAACTTAAATTTGTTTGTGTTGAAAAAATGCAACGCAGTTTCTAGACACCAACAGAATCCTATAAGAGTGCGCACATAACATAAACACACGTAAACTACTATCACGTTAAAGAAAAAATAAAACTAAAAATCATGCAATAACTTGAAAATCACGAAAACCAAAAAAAAAAACAATCGTATCCTAAAAATCACGAAAAGCAAAGAAAATAACTAAAAAGCATGTTTTCTTAAAAGCACGTAACATAAATCAATATTATTTCTGATACTATTTTCCTCCTTAAAAAAACACAATAGTGATTGCATTCTCTTTACCGGAGTAAATGTCTCTTCAGGAAAAATATGTCAAATCCCATTCAAAAAAAAACTACGTAATTTTTTTTGTATGGCATTTCTCCTGTAGATAAACTTTCTCCGGTGAAAAGAATTAAATTTTTATGTTATACGGTTTTAATATTTATGTGATATTTAGTTTACCTGCTTTACGGTGAAGACTTGAAAACTTCTTCTTATAGACTTTACAGTTACAATTTAAATTACATTCATTCTTCCATTAACACAAGACATAGCTTTTATATAAAAAATAAATAAAAATAAATAAAAATGCTTAGTTTCAAAACCAAAATCGATTTAATTTATTTGATTTTTAATTTATATACAATAAAAATAACTTTCAATTCTCCCTAAAACACATGAACAGCATAAAAGTTTCGCTGATGAGCAGCGCTATACAACTGTATCTCAAAAATCTAGTATGCAATTGAACAAACGCGAACAATTGTTTGCATGCGTCTTAAATATATATGTATTTCCTTATGCATATAGAAAATAAATAAGACGCAAAAGCACACATTTTTGCTCGTATCTGCACATCCATTGTAGTACTATATCTTTGGTGTATTAGCCTGAACCTTGTTTTTATGGATATTTCAAAAAAAAATGTGCAATTAACGCTCTAGGTCCAATTTTGTTAAGTTAAATCTAAATATAAAATAAAAATGTTTCAGATTATTCGGATTAATGAGATTTCAGCCAATTGTTATCATCAATAAATTATTGTCACCAAAAATATATGTCACATAAAATAATTATCGGAAAAAGATATTTTTGAGCAAAAAAACTTGCTCATGTTTCGTCCGGTTATTGTTGTTTATTGACCGGTTTAAGACTACACAAATACTACTTCTATCGACACTTTCCTTACAATCCTTTAAACAAAAATGTTATCCAAATCCTAACTATATGCCAAAAAGCTGTAAAATGTATTACATTTTTGAAAAACTAATTGTCACGAAACGACTGACAATAAATTTTAAACTATTGTTGTATTACAGTCACCTAAGGCAAAATTATCGAATAGGATTTCTACTGTTGTTTTAGTATTCTATGTATATCAGCGTAGCTAATATGAGAAGATTTATAATCTCGCGTTGTCCGTCCGTCCGTCATCTAGTATCAGGGACTAAACCTTACGTACTAGAAAATCTAGATTTGGAAAGACAGAAAAATTATAAATTTGCAAAAGCAAAAATAATTCGCTTATATTTATCCTAAATGGCCTATTACGATATCCTTTTTTTGGTTTACGCAGATTTTTTTTTTACTGCGTGTCCCAAATGTATATTTTTTATTTTATTTTAATATGTATATATATTATAAAACCTTCGGCAACCGAATTTTACGCGGAAAACGTCTTCATACATCAACAAGAAACCAGCTACAATATGATAAAAAAATAGTTGCAATATTTGTACAGAAAAAATGAATTCAATTTAAAAAAAATAACGATTTGTCATAACTAGATAACTTTTTCTAAGTATCTCATTTATGTTCTTTAATAAAAGGATAAATAACTTCATTAATTCATAAAAATGAGCTAAAAATATTTGTAAAAATTTGTTTTACTTGTATAATTAAAATATATTTTGTATATGTTATGGATATAAGCTGGAAGTATGAGACAATTCCTCTCTTGTTTTTATTTATTAAATCATTTCTTCAACCAATATGGACAATAATTCCATACTAAAAACAAAAACAAAACTAAAACATATTTGCTATTTAAATAACCACTTCGATAAATCAGAAAAAGATGATGATTTTTAAACACAATAATATACATATTCTAGGTCAAAAGAATAAAAAAATAATAAGATACAAAAATAAACAATAACAACAGCCATAACCAAGCATTTTTATACATTACACACATCTAGCAATACTAAAACCAGAACCGGATCATACAAAACCATGTTCCAAATTTATCATAAGCTTCTTCAATGAAACGGACGATCGTGACCATTTTTTTTTCATTCGCAACTCAAATAATACGGACGTTGGTGTTTTGCGGAGAAAAGTGCTTAATGCGCATCAAACAGGTGGAAAGCAGTTGTTCTTATATTACATTTTGTGTTTATCTGAAAGCTTTTGTTAAATAACAAAATGGGGCCCGTTCTGTTAGGCGCAATTTCGCGCCTAATAAAATTTGTGTTTTCTAAAGTATTAAAAAAATCACATTTCCAATTGCTACATTCATAATCGTTTTTTTTTTAATTATGTATATCATATTTTAATGAAGCCACAACTAATAATTTAATTTAATTGCTATTTTGTTTTTTTAAAGAAACTAAAATAAATACAATCTATTTTTTAAACTAAGCGGAGAAACATTAGTAGCATAAAAAAACATTAAAAAATACTTTAAACAACGGCTGTGCAATCTTTAATTTTAAAAAAGTAAAATATCCATTGCATTCAAATATTTTACAGACGTTTAACTGATCAACAAAATCAAAAAAAAAAACAAACAGAACGACCTTTACTATTGGCCTAAATACGATTGGCCGCTAATGATACGATTATTCGCCTGATAAATATGACCTTTGAGCTTTCTTTTCGCGCGTTTTATTATTTCTCTCTCATATTCCTTTTCTATCCCTTATCCCTTATCCGGTATATAGGGACCGGTGTACAATATAGGACAACAGACACGTGACCATTTTACCGGTTCACACGAATGGTCAGGTCATAGCAGCAGTATCTTTTGTCCAATCGGATCTTTTAAAAATCAAATTTATTCAAATGTGATTAGGTCAATCGTATCATTCAGCTAATCAAAGACACCGCTCTAATTATGCGTCGATCACACGTGGCAAAATTAGCTGAAATTTGCTACGTGTGTACTTGCTTTAAATTATATTATATATTATATGTAGGTACTAATTTTAATTTAATATAACATAAATACTAGAACAACAATAAAACAATATCATTCACTAACAGTCACAACAATAACTTTAGATCATAATTAATATTTTTTTAATAAATATGTCGATATTTGTTAGCTAGAGCTTAAAAGTTTCTATAAATAATCACATTTATTTTAAAACCATCCAGAAAACCATCCAGTAACAAATCGACCACATCCTCATCCGCCAACCATTTCGGTTAAGATATCCACTCCGGTGCTGCAGATAGTTGACGTTGGTCATACTGTTCGACTAGCCTGTTCGGGTAACTACCTCACTACAAAGGTAAATATATATATATAGTTTTTCTCTCTATCTAGCGTATTATTTAAAACAACACTATGGTTATTCAAATATAGATACCAATCACAGTTCGATGGCTCAAAGAAGACGGTCCATTACCAGAACAAGCCTACGAAGAGAGAGGAACACTAATCATTTCTAATGTTCAATATGATGACAGCGGCGTTTATGTTTGTCAAGCCCAGGTAGACAACGAAGTCGTCTCGGACAGAGTCACTGTTACAGTGGGAGGTAAATATTAATTTAATATATAAAAAATGTTAGGTCCTTTAAATAACACATTTATTTCTGATAACAAATGCAAAGCTTTTTCTGTGGAATTTATGAATAAAATTCGAGGAGGTTACAACCATTTCTACTAATTACATTTTTTTTTCTTATGAATATTTTAAATAATTGTTAAATTTTCTCTCAGACAACCAACCAACAGCACCTAAAATTACACTTAGCCCACCATACATTGAATCGGAGGAGGGTCGATCGCCTGAAGTGCAATGTCAATGCACTGGTTCTGAACCAATTCAGTACAGATGGGAACGTCTTAATGGACAAATATCCGAAGACATTGACGTAAACCTTGGCTACCTTAGATTCAATACCATTCGAAAATCAGACGAAGGTGACTACCGATGCTCTGCCAACAATCGTTGGGGTTCCGACACTCAAATCCTACATGTGTACGTGCGCAACAATAACATCGTTGTACCACCGCCACCACCACAACAAAACCAACAGTACGTCGTTATTACGCCATCTTATTTCAATGGACGTCCCGGAGATGAAGTGCGTTTGTCTTGTTCGGGATCAACTGATCGTAGATCACTGATCTGGACCAAATCTGGATTGGTTTCTTTGCCCGTTCACGTTATTGTACTGGACGGAATACTCTTAATTTCGAGCTCTCGTGCGGAAGACTCTGGTCGGTACACATGTACTTCACCACCTTCTCGATACGCTCCAGCCGTTTATCAGCATGTAGATGTCATTATTGCTGGCCCAACAGAATCTTTACACATTAAACCTTTCAATGATCTGTACACAATTGAACAAGGACATGATTTCTCCTTGAAGTGCGAAGCATCTGGTCAACCACATCCAACAGTTAAATGGACCAAGGTACATGAACCGTTTGAGACCAATGTCCAGCAAAATGGCAACGAGCTTCGTATATTCAACATTCAACCAGCCAATCGTGGAGTTTACACTTGCATTGCCGAATCAGGCGGTAGAAACGAAGAAGTCAGTACCGTTATTGATGTGGAACGTAAGTTTTTTTTATTACATTCTAAAACTATAGTAATCATTAAATATGTTAAATTTTATAAGTTTTCAATTTGGGAATCGGTAATTGAGCTTTTTAGTTAGGTTATCGAAATATATATTGAAAAATATTTGTATGTTTATAGCTCGCGAAGCACCACTTTTGGAGCTGCATCCTCGTGGTCCACAGACCATTCGTGTTGGCGAGTCGGCTATGCTAAGTTGTCGCGCTATCGCTGGAATTCCATCACCAACGATCCGTTGGTCTCGTCGTAATGGTCAAACATTGTCAAATCGAACCAATGATGATTACCCGGGAACAATTACACTAACGGACGTAACATTGAGTGAAGCTGGCGAGTACGAGTGCACGGCCGAGAACATAGTCGGCAAAGTGAGTGCCACAACATCTCTGATCGTTCAGCAGAGTCCAGTAGTCACAATTCATCCGGATGTAAGCGAGTACACAATAACAGAAGGCGATGAACTTAAATTAGAATGCACCGCCCAAGGTATTCCATTAGTTAGTGTACAGTGGAAGGAACCGGGTCAGCAATATCCGACTGATGGATCAAGATTGTTTGTAAAGGCTAATTCAAGTGAACCCTATGCCGTCATCCATAAATACGATGCTCGTACTGATAGCGAAGGAGTCTACGTGTGTCAGGCTGTTAATTCTGCCGGAATTGAAGAGAAATACATTACTGTATTGGTACAACCGAAACGTGGAGATATGGGTAAGGCAATCGTTTTGGTAATATAAAAAAGTAAACTAAAAAAAATGTTTCTATTATTTAATGCAACCAAGTAGAAATACAAAATATCGGTAATATTTTTTTGTCTACGACGATCATTACAAAACTATTATTTAAATGAAAATTTGATATTATATAGGTGGAAATGAACATGACACACCCAAACCACCCAAACCAACGCAATACCCACCATACGATAAAAATGTTTTGGCACCATATCGAATTGGCCTGGGCGAACAAACATATATTTCTTGCGAAATTGAGGATTCCGATAAGTTAACATCTTGGAGACGTGCGGACGGTCGTCGTTTGCCATATGGACATCGTTTGATTGGTGGAAATCTTATCATCGATCGTACCACACATGATGCTGCCGGTTTCTATGAATGCACAATTCTAGACGAATACAATCGCGTAAGGCCTGTAGTGTCTGCAGAAATTATTGTTATTGGTAATTTAACTAAGCAATTGTTTTAAGAAATATTGAGTGCTAATATCTTACATTCATGTTTTTTTTAGAATTACCAAAGATAACATTCTCCCCATCAATGCCAATGACAGTGCGCTCTGGTGATAGCGTCACCATTGCATGTAACGTCACCGGTGAACATCCAATCAATGTGCGCTGGCATAACGAGAACTTTAGACCACTACCTTTGTACGTATTAAAATTATAATTTACTATTCAGAAAGATAATTTAATAATATTAAAAAAAATCAAGATCCGTCACTGTTCGCGACAATTATCTTCAATTCTCTCACATCACTCCAAACGATGCTGGCCGATACTATTGCACTGCTGAGAATGTTCATGGTAATGTTACAAAGGTGGCCGAGGTTATTGTAAATCGCAATGAAGTCAGTCACATTAGACCCGGTCAAACGAACGAACGACTACAAGAAGTAATCGAAGGAGAAACGGTATCGCTAGATTGCTCTCCACCCAACGAGGGATCCCGGTCCGATGATCGGGTAATTATAATCTAAGAAATTGAATATATTACTGGGGTGCTAATTTTTTTTATATTTATGTACGAATAAAAGCTTAATTGGAGACGTGAATATGGTGAGCTACCTGCTACCTCCCAATTGGGTTACAACAATCGATTAATCCTGAATCGACTTCGGGCCGAAGATACTGGTCGCTACATTTGTCAATTGACCACACGCGACAATATTGTATCCTATAACTATGTGGACGTGCAGCTTAAGCGTGAGTATCAAGGACGTCGCCATTACCGCGACTATCCCATTAGGTGGCAGTCTTAATACTAAAACCGCAACACACATCTAACAACAAACAAAAGCACAGCCCAACAATAAAAAAATCACACTCTGATACTCTTCTTGCAAACACACACTCAATCTATCTACAAGGCTACTATTTCCATGACACTGCCGCCAAACTTATATGATACTATACTATATATATAAATAAATTGTATGTATTATTATATGTTATTGATATGGTTAAAAAGTTTGCGCAAGCCAGAATTATTATTTTTAGAGTTTATTGTATATTCTTTGCTTGTTTTTTTCTTTATTAATTATAATTATATTACATTCCACAAAATTGCATGAAACTCTAAATACATTTTTTTTTACTTATAAACTAATAAATATTCTTAATTTTTAATATAATTCTTTTTATTTTTCAATCGTGGTTGATCGCACTAATTCTTCTAACTTTTGTAATACAAACAATTTAATTTGAAATGTATTTAAATTATGGGGGATTCTGTTTCAAAGACAATTATTCGGTGAGGTGATAAAAACTTTTTAACATCAAAAGCTGATAATTCTAAACACATATTATTTAAAATCTGATAATGTCAAAAATATGTAAACTCCAAAAATAAATACACAAAAAAAAAACAATTAAATCTTTACAAAAAAACAAGCTAAAACAAATATTGACATGCACGCGAATGTTATCTATTACGGTATTTTTTTTCGATAATATGCTTTTGAGGTTTTCAGCTTTGATTTGAGCACAATTGTGATATTAAAGTTAGGAAAATATTTAAAAAAAAAACCTTACTAATTACGACAGTTTTAAGACGTAAATAAATCATGATTATTAAAATTATTAAAAATATGCTGGTGTCAAAATATTAACAATAAAATGAAAAAATATTGATAAAATACAATCTTTACAAATATTTATATATTATCACCAACAATTTAAATTGATTACACAAAGAATTCAAAAACGTTGCTGTGCCATAAAATAAATTGTTATCACAAAAAAAATTAGTAATTATTTTTTAAGTCACAAAAAAAATAAAAATGATTTTTAATATTTTTTATTTAGTACGTGCGAATCAAAACAAATTATTTAAAAAACGCATAATAACCTTAAAAAAAATGTCAAGGTCCGGTTTATTTAAAACTGCAAACGTTTTAAAATATAAAATGTTAGCCACATTTTTCGATTTCAATTTGAATTGGCCAATCACTGAGAATCTTAACTTAAAAAAATAAGGATGGAGTGAAGGTTTTTCTTAATACGAAATTTGGTGGTTTTTATAGGAGATTGTGTTAATGGAAAGCTTATTTCTAAAGCCAAAAAAACTATAGCGAAAAGCGCCAATTTTTTATCCATTGCAGCTGCTTTAATTTTTTATTCCCTGATAAATAATACTTAAGTTTTTAATAGTATTTTTAATGTATTATTCTCTATGTTATGTTTGTTATTAGAAATATATTTACAATAGATTGGCTTCCCAAAAATCAATCTATATATCTTCTTCTTCTCATGGTGCAGTACAACACAGCTGGGTTATGGCCGCTTCCAAAACTTTTATTTTACCGTTTTGACGGTCAGGAGTTCTCTTGGTGACTTATAACTGCTACATTATCCGGATTTTTATAGAGTTGACGATATTTGTAGTTAGGCATCCTACATATTCCATCTTCCCTCTGACCGTTCTGAGGATTCACTGCAATACCACTTTCGAAAGTTACAAGCTTCTTCTCTTTGTTCTGCGCAAACGTCTTAGCTTAGATATTAATATCATTTACCAGGGAAGGAATAAAATAGGCAATGGCTTTTAAAGGAATGTAGTGATAGTCTCTATAGTTTGCTTCCATTGGAATTAACCTCTTGTTAAAAAAAATCTCTCACAAAAAACATTTCAAAAGAACATTATTTAACCTAAAATATCTTTATGGAAATTTTAATAAAAAAAAACAACTAACACTACATTCTAAACAAAAAAATAAATGATGGCGGACAATCGTATAGTCGACCAATTGAGATTAGTCCATTCTCTATTTTTATGTTGGTATAGTAGTTGGTATTATTTTGAGTTCATTATTTAAATAATTAGGTAAACATGTGTATGTGAATATTTTTAATTTGTTTTGTTTTTTTTTGCACACAAAAGTTGGCACAACACATTTTTTTTTAATTTACATTTTTGTGTGTTTGGAAATTTTTTTTTTACAATTCTGATTTTCCTTTGGTACACTTTATTGATATCCTAAGTTTTATGGAGAATTTAAATTTCAAATGTCAATCAGTTCTTCAGATTTCTATAGTTCATGTTAAATGTTTATTATTATTACTATTACTTTATTTGGTCAGCTTAGATTTCGTTAGATTTTGGTCATTTAATTGCTAAATTAAGAAGACTGTTTAATAAAATATGTATGCTTCATTTTGGTAGTTGTTTTTAAATCCAAAAAACGCTTTCTCCAAAGAAATTAAAGTAAAACAGTTTAACTTCTGCATTATGTATTTGCTATTCTTTTTTGTCACCCAGAAACGGAAAGATTGCCTTTCCTTAAATTGGAACCATCACGGTCATTTTTGAGGCCAGGTGATTCTATCACTGTTGAATGCCAGTCATCAGCCAAATCGCACGCACTGTTAGTGTGGGAAAGACAGGACGGTCAGGTTCTACCTAACAACATCCAGGTATATATTTTAGTAAAATTCGTTTTAGTAGTTCGTTTTTAATCCTGTATTTCAAATAATAAATAACTAATAGCAACATGGCAGTCAATTGGTTATCACAAATGCCCAGAGTCAAGATTCTGGACGCTACAACTGCAAGTGCATCACTGATAATGGTCAACTCTATACGTCCGAGTACGAGTTGAAAATCGAGGAGCCGACTGCTAGACACGAACAACGTCCACCAAAGGTAGAGCATGCTGAAATTGGTTCAACTGTGGTATTGCGTTGCAGTTACGACCGTTATCCCACCACGTTTCAGTGGAAAAAACAACACGGTCAATTTTCGGTCGGACAAGATATTTCAAGTGTAAGTTTAACGGATTGTTTTGCATAATAAACACATTTAACGATTATATCATATAACATATATAGAACGAATTACAACTGGTCGATGTACAGTCCAAGGACGCCGGAACGTACATTTGTATAGCCAGTAGTCATACTGGAAGCAACATCGAAATTCCTACTACGCTAGTTGTAACCGGGTCGATTCCGTACTTTCCACAGGCTCCGAAAAGCTACATTATTTTCCCTAGACTAGAAGATGCATATATGACGTTTAACTTTGAGATAACGTTTAAGCCAGAAACCCAGTCTGGCCTGATTTTATACAATGGTCAGACCCGTGGCGCTGGAGACTACATTTCCCTTTCTCTTAATAATGGTTTCGTAGAGTTCCGATTCGACTTTGGTAAAGAGCCTGCTATACTTAAATCCGACAAACAAATTGAAATGGGACAATGGCACACGGTTAAGGTGAATCGTATTCGAAATGATGGATTCATGATCGTGGATGATCAGCATCCGGTTTCATTCCCTAAGCAGTCACACCTACGACTGGAGCTTATTGAAAATTTGTATATTGGTGGTGTTGCCAATTTCAATGATATCGCACCGTCCGCAACGGCAACGAAAATAGGATTTGTCGGATGTGTTAGTCGTTTGATACTTAAAGATCGTGTTATTGAGCTGAATCAAGATGCATTGTCTGTTGAGGGTACCACATCTTGTGAGCCATGTGCTGACGATCCTTGTCAAAATGATGGTGTTTGTCTGGAAAGTCAAACCGAAACGGGTTATACGTGTGTGTGTCAAGAAGGATATACTGGTAAATCATGTGGCGTCGAAGGAATGTCTTGCAGTTTTGGAATTTGTGGTTCAGGCCGATGCGAAGATACTGATTTAGGATTAAAGTGCTTTTGCCCACTAAATAAAACCGGAAATCTATGTCAGTACATTGAACATTTAGACGAAAGCAATCTATCGTTTAAAGACGGAAGCTATGCTGCATACCGTACACCAAAATCATCAAAACTCCATCTAAAATTCCAAGTGCGGCCGGAAAACGCAAACAACGGTGTCATTCTGTACGTGGCCGAATCTGAACTGGCCAACGGAGATTTTGCTGCTGTTGTTATCAAAGATAAACATTTTGAATTCAGATTTAATACTGGCGCAAGTAATATATTTTTTATACTTGTAATTATTCAAGAGATTATTTTGTATATTTGTGTTTTCAACCAGGATTTCGTCCAGTAATTATTCGTTCCGCAAAACCGGTGATAGTCAACAAATGGACTACTATTTTGATTGGACGTCGTTTCGGAGAAGGCTACCTGGAGATTGACGACCAACCTCAGGTTACCGGTAAATCAGTGGGACCAGCACGAAGCATGTACCTGAAAACCCACATGTATCTTGGTGGATACGACAGTCGTATAATTCTAAACAAAGGAGTTGAGGTTTCAGCTGGATTTGATGGATGCATTTCAGGGGTAAATTTTATACTAATTAATCAAAAAACAATTATTATTAAAAATTAATTAATTATTTGTATTTTGTAGCTTGAATTATCTTCGCAAAAGATTGACATGATAAATGATATATTAGATGCGGCTAACGTTGAAAACTGTGGTGAATCCAACGAAATTTCCGGATTAGAGAATACATCTTCTAGAGTATGCCAAGCAGGGTATTCGGGAGCGAACTGCGATAAAGAAAATGATATTTGTGTGACCCAGGAACCGTGTGAAAATGAAGGCATTTGCAGACAAACTGGCAATACGTACACATGTGACTGTCCAATTGGTTTCACTGGTGACATTTGCTCGCACCGTGTTTCTATAAGACAAACAGTCCACTTCAATGGAAACGGTTACATTGAAGTAAACAAAACTTCATTGGATAAAACCAAAAGACACGCGGACGTATCGATTGCTGTTCTTTTCTCGACAACCCATCCAAATGGACTTTTAGCGTGGATCGGACAGGCGAAGGATGAGGAATACAATGGTCAAGACTTTTTAGCACTGGCAATTGTTGATGGTTATACCGAAATCTCATTCCGCTTGAACAGCGAAGAGGCAATGGTCAAGGATATCAATACACGAGTTGATGATGGCAACCGACACGTTGCCATTGTTAAACGATCGGGCAATCAAGCCAGTTTAGATATCCATGGAATCACAACACACGGCGAGAATCGACCAACAGATAAAGAGCACAGTTACCTACCGGGTAATTTGTTCATTGGTAAGGATTAAAAAAATATAATAATTAAATACATTTCTAAAATAATACGTTTCTTTTTTAGGTGGTGCTCCTAATCTTAGCACTTTCACTGGTAACCGGTATACGGAGGCATTTAATGGGTGCATCCATATCATTGAAGGCATGGATGGTGCTGTTATCGATTTAGGAGAAAATGCCATCAGTGGATACAACGTGGATACGTGTTCAGAGTAAGTCCTAATTCTTATTAGTCCAACGTATATTATAATTCAACTAAACCATATTATTTATGCTGCGTTTTCGGAATGGTAAACTTAATTAAATCAAACAATTTATAGTTATTCATTTTGGATATCTTCTTCTTTAATGTACAGTGATATTGAATCAGATTTCGGTAACCCATTCGATCCAACATTATTTGATGAAATTTTAGAACCTCCACCAGTTCACATTATGTATCCTCGACCAGCTCCAAACAAATGTGCTTACATTAGATTTAAATCAAGTCTTGTACTCTATGTGTACTATGTCTCTATGCTATTTAGTTGGAATAGTTTATTACTTTAAATATAATATATTAAAGAAATTTGTACATATATAAATAAATATATATGTTAATTATACATATATATATAAATATATATATATATATAAATATATAACTTATGTTACCAAAAACAAAATCAAAACACAAAGTTTCAAAATATTTTATAAATATGTGTATGCCAAATAATAATGTTATATCCAAATATATATATACACATCAATCATTCATATCACTTATATATATATATATATATTGTAGGAATAATAATATTGTGCTTATAACTGTTACTATATAAATTACATAATTAGATACATGGATATATTTAATAAAAAATATGATTAGAAGGCATCAATATGGGACCTAAAAAGGTCATTGCCAAACATGTACAACCGCGCAGCAAAATATCATTGATACACCCAACTCGCCATCGCAAGCCAAAATCGCCAGGTCGACAAACAAATTGAGTCTGCTTCTAGAAAATTTTAACAGTGTGCAAGAATTTGTAAAATAACGCAGTGTAGCTTTTGCACTAAGCACGAATCGAAGCACGAACTGTGACGAAGTGCGGCATGTACGTTCGGCATGATACCACTACTCTACATAACAACATAACAGAACAGAGAACATAGAATACAAGACATAGACACAGGTGTTCTGTGTTATTATTGTTACGACATTACCGGTTGCCGATGCTGAATCCAGCCTGCAGAGCTTTCCTAAACATACTTATGTTATTAGTACTACGGCACATTCATAAAAAAATGTAAGATTTTGTTTGCAATTTGACAGCTGTTTTAATCAGTAGCGTCGTTAAATATTAACAAAAGCGGGCAAGGGGTTTTGAATGCACCTATTGAATTGGTATTTTATATATTTTTAGAATTGTATATTTAGAATTAATTAATATCAAAAAAAATATATCTTCTATTGTCTTTTTAGGACTACCGTTAGGCAAATAAGTCTGGCCTGACTCTTTTGATTTTAATACTAAATTTTTATATTTTTCCATTTGATCAAGTCAATACCTTCCTCTGCCTGTACAAGGACAACACTTTAAAAACAATATTTAAATTCAAATACATAAAAATACATATAAGTTTGCCCAGACGCATACGAGGTACAAATGTGACTATCCATTTGATGGAGTTTAATCTAAGTGTTTCCGAACAACAGATTCGTTGACCTTACGGGCTGGGGTTAGCTATAGATGAGCTTTTATATTTATTCGTGCATACAGCACATACAGTTAGCAGTACTAATTTACCAAGACCATAAGATGCGCAACTCTAATTGCAAATTTACAAAACTATAAATGTATATCTGTGATAAAAAAAACAACAGTACGTCTATTTATTTTTCATGTTTATGTCTAATTTAAGGTTATAAAACACTCAATTTCAAATTGATTTTATTCATGAGATAAACGATAAAATTTCATTTCCATCTTCAAATATAGATTAAACATCCAAAAAATATTCACCCCATCATTTTGCATATTATGCACACTTTATTATTTAATAGTAAAAACTGAACACAAAAATCTTTGTTTATTTCACAACAAACATAAAAAATTGTATCTGTCATAAGTTAAACAGTTTACATAGATTTGCCTCTAACACTGTCACACAGAAATTTGTATGAATTTTATATCATCGCCGCCTCTATATAATTTATTAGTACGAAAGCTACACTGCGTTTTTTGCACACTGTTAACATTTTTACGAATCAGTTTAAATTTGTTTATCGACCTCGCGATTTTGGAAGACAGATATTTTGATGAGAATATTGCACTGCTGGTTGTGCAATTATCTCACGTGCATTCTTGTCTCATTGTAAAAATAAACTTTTCTGGGTAACTTTTTTTGGTAAGAAGAATGCAATTGAGATAAATGCACAAGCATTCTTCTCACAAATGGTCTGTGAAAAAAATGCATACTCATCAGTTCATTCTTGTCAATGTGAGAAACATGAAATTTATCTCTGAGCGTACCGCAGACATAAATTCAAAAGTTTACGTATACTGGTCCAAAAATACAAGTAAATATTAAAGAGATCCAAAACAGTATGAGTAATTTTATAATGTTAAATTATAATTCAATATTCAAGCAGTTTCCATGTATTTTTTAATGATTTTAAGTAGCATTTAATTTAAAAAAAGGTTTTTAGTTAATTACAAACAAATGTTTAATTTTTTTTTTGGTTTCATAATATCATATAATAATTTATTCATATAATATAAATATTATTAATATTATATATTAATTTAAATTTAAAAAGGAGGTTTTTCCTTAAGATTTTGTGTGTATTTTTGTATTTTTTGGTAATATTCGTATAAATTGTAATTGTATAATTTGGTATAATTCACTACACAAACATGTTTACTAAATATATTTTATTTATTTAAAATTAAAACTAAATTTAAATAATATTTTTTTGATATTGATATAAATACAAAAAAGTATGGATTAAATAATTAAATTTATAAATCATGAATACGAACTTAACAAATATTTAAAATTTACTAAAAAATACCCTAGCGCTATTTAAAATCATCCTAAAAAAATACAAAATCTGCTTAAATTGTTAAATCATTTGTGTTTTAAAACACTTACATTTTTGGAACATTCAAATTTATGTACATTGTACATATACTATATATATATATATATATATATATATATGTAACAATTTGTTTATAAATATTGTTATTATCAGGGGCCCTATCGCGTAACACAACTTTGCT
>JAAAKO020100149.1:0-21729 GCA_010015015.2 Bolitophila cinerea
TTGTGGCAAATCTTTACTTTAGAGACCCCTTTTTAGGGGATGGACTAGATGTTTCCCCGATCCCGAAACGTTTTATTTTTTTACCTGGAAAATCCCCTTAAGGGTTTAAGTACCCTTTTTTAATAATTTTTCGTGGGGGTGCATTAGAGGTAGAGATTTTTGAAGTACATCATATTAAAAAAAATCTCACCTTCTTTTCAAGCTATTAAACTTAGTTGTACTCCTTCAGGTTCCCTAGTACACTACATTTTGATTTTGTAAAATATATTTATTATAGTAAGTACTATTTGACCAAAACCTTTTTATGGAAGGAAACGTGATGCCTACGGCATAAAACTTAAAACGATAGAATAACGTGTTCTTTGGGCAAATCGATATTAAATGGCGACGCATTTCGCTATTTTAATTCGTATTCAATGCTAACATCTTTTATATATGAAATCTCGTATGAAACTCCATGAATCTATAATTTATATTTCCAGACATAATTCAAACGACACCGTTGTAATCTTTAATCTAAAACTAAAGTTAAACCTAAAAAATATAATAATTTTCCTATAAAAAAAAATGTATTGGATTGGAAACATATGCAATAATGCAATTCCGAATGGTTTTATATTTTCTTTTATTATTAATAAGTTTTTACAGTTATATGTATTTGATGACTGAATTACATATATTTAGTTAATTATTGATTGCTCTCAAAGGCAAATAAGCATCACTTTCGTTTCTAAACTCTAGATCGGTAAGATATTGGAGGATATGCAATTTGGCCATGGCACGCTTTTGTGGAGGTAATCTTTGCAGTGGGCCCACCAATGAGCGTGTAAAGTGTTCTTCTTCCGATGTGTTGGTGATTGTATCGGTACTAGAAGTGATATTCTTGTTGTTGGATGTCAAAGTGTCGATCTCCTGTTGTATTGTTGGTGTCTGAGCTTCTGGTTCCAATAATGGTGCAGCATCAGTAAAATTTAAATCCAGATATTCAGCAGAGTAATCCGAATGAGACGAAGATTCTTCATCGCATGATATTGATGCTCTTGTAGTTGTAGTAGCTAATGGACTGGTACGCCTAATCTTTGGTCGTCGGTGCGGTAATTCGGAATTGGTAACAATATGGGTAATATTACGAATAATATTATGGTTAATATTATGATTAATATTCTTATCGGTCTTTCTGATGTTTTGTGGTGCCAATTTTAATACATTTACGGGTACTAATGTATCAGTTTTTTCAGCATCATTAGTTGACGAGAGTTCAGCCGCCGCCACCGTTGCATTTGAATCATTATTTATGTGTGTACGCAAAAAGCTCGTGCGGTCATCACAGTTATTCAGCTCAGCCTCAGTAAATACTTGATTTGTCACACATGTAACTGCCGGTAGTGCATCCTCCGAATCTAGGTATTCAATAGTGTTATATTCCTCAGGTGTTTCATCCATCGAGAATATATCATTGAAGAGGTCTTGTTCATCCTGGTTTTCTAAATAAAAATTCAAAAAAAATCATTTGATTACATTATTACATACAATTCACTAAATAAACGTCATACTAATTTTTGTCTTCTGTTTTGGTGGCGGTTCATCGTGTTTCATAGGCACTGCATCCATTGACAATAGGGTTCTGTTGAACTGGTGTTTTAGATATTTATGCTCAAAGTGCTCCTCACAAATAACATTGCGCATCTTGGTTGTGCCCATGTTCCCGGAATTTATAAACCATTTTACGCGGCGTGCATCCTTGGGTACATTGAAGAATGCGATACTAGAAAAGGGCCTCTGCAGGTTGTTGCAGTCCTTGTAAATGCAATAGGACATTGTGTGCGTTTGGTGTCAGTTCTAGGCACCGACAATTATTGATGAAGTCAAAGCGGTTTTATCGAATACGATTCACCTGCAAAATGTAAAAATTCGTTAACAAGGAGAAAACTATAACTTTCTGTTGAACTGGACAACGCACTTTTGTTTTGTGATTGTGCACGGCGTGATCTTCTTCTTCTTCTTCTTCTATTATCTCCTCTAGTGTCTCACTACAAGAGCGATAATGGTTTAGTCGCATATGCCGACCATATCACCACGGCGTGATCGATAATCGCACAGCCACAGGTGAAACAGAGATCGCGCGCGAACGAGAATATGCCAGCTAATTGCAAAATTAAAAACAATAACAACTTAACAACCTCTTTAAATGGGTTGCGTTCTGTTCAAACATTCACAATATGTGTTTTTTTTTTTGACATTTATTACTGGCAACTCTAGAGTTTTGTCAAAACTGTCAGTCAAACACATGCAAATTTTTTGTTTTTGTCAAGTTTTTGTACTTTAGCTTTTGAATTTAGATTTCAGTTTTGTTTTGATTTAACTTTTAATTTTTATAATTTGCTAATTTGTTGCTTGTTGCTTGATGCTTTTGGGCAAAATAGAACAATAGAAGTATTAGAAAGTTATAAAACGTAAGTAAAATATGCAAAAATATATTTTTTTTAATTAACGATTTATAATAAATGATTTGTTTGCCTAAAAAGAAATAGTTTTTAGTTTATTATTTGTCGTTTTGTATAGTTTTCAATACAAAATGTTATCTAGATTTTTATTATCATTTTGTTTAACGTTTACGAACTGTTATATTACTTACTTTAACTATGATATTTTTGTAATTGTAAGTTAAGTTTGTGGAAACATATTGAACATTAAAATTCAAATGTAATAATCAAATCTTTGTATGTAAAAACATTGTTTTGCAATTGCGCGCGTTTTTTCTAAAATTTTGTTTTCTTGCAATAATTTGTGACAAAAAGTAATTAAACTAAATTAAACTTTAATATTACTAATATCTTTATTCATTGATTCACATAACATGTAGAATTATCTTTAGTTGTAGGAGTACAAATGCGCGTTACAAAGTATGACTTATTATAGATGTATAGGCTAAAAAATATTAAATCTACTATGAATTTGATACTTAATCCTACCTAGTTATTTAAATAATTATAATTTACCATTCACACTGACATTAACACTAAAGCATCTGGTTAGGGTTTTTAGGCGCCTTATTTAGATAGAGTGGAACTGAGTTCCACAATTTAGGGGCTATCCATTAAGGCAGAATTGGAACGAGTTACTTGTAAAGTCCGGGCTCTAAGTGAGAAAGGTTTTTTAGTGGTTAATATTTTATATACAGAACAATCGAAACGATAGTTGAAGCATTCGAAAAGGTTGCAACCCAGACCCAGAAAAGAATTTTCCAGGTGAGCAACGCTTTTATATATTCTAATCCTATGCACATACCGCAAGCATGCATTAAATCAGACTTGAATAATGAATAATACTTGGATAAGTAAAGGATTTGTTAATTTAAATAGTTTAATTTAAATTAGTGAGACATGATCTAATTTTACTTTTTTATTTTTAAATGTGTTTATTAGTATCAAAAGACAGAAGATATAAGACTGATATATACAGATACATAGCAAATGATGATCTCACGATCTCTCCAATCATCAACCTTTACGCTAAATTTAATATCTAAAAATTGGGTTTCTTCAATAAACATATTTTATTAATAAACAATATTCATCTTTAATCTATGAATGAATCTTTTCAGATGATTGGCAAACGTCAATTTAAACGTTTGAAGACCGCCGCTAAACTACAGAAAAATATTACAAACAGATACTCCGACTTAATGGAATGTGAGTATAATTCAGAATTAGACCAATTTCGTCCAGAAGAAGAAGCTATGGCAGACGACGAGGACATTCAACCGACTTTATTAGATATGAACTCAAATGTAGTGTCAGGTATACCGTTTTTAAACACAAATCATGTAAAAATAGTTTAACTTAACTTAACTATATTTTGACTAAAGGATCTGTGTGTGGGATGCCACCTATTCATACGAAAAATAGTGTCTGCTGCAAACACAAAACCGAGTTAGAAAAAGTGATGAAAACTGTTGATAAAATTTTCACACAGAATAATGAAATTTTGTTCCAATTTGCTGAGATAATCAAGCAGAATGCTAACAATACTGTTTTATTATCCCAAATTTATCGTTGCGTAGAGGGACGAGTGATGCACCCACTTCACGAAATTCAATTAGAGTTTCCCTTAACTACAATCAATCAACTGCATCAGTTTGAGGAGAAACTCGAAAACGGCTCTTTTAAAAAGGGCGTGGTAATTTATTTTAGATTTCTACACAATTGTTTGTTTTTAAACATAAATATTTTCAGATATTGCACATTAGATCACTAAAGTTACCGGCTGTGCACTCGATCGACGCAACTGTTAAGAGTCTTGTCGACGACAAAGTTCTACGTCAAATGAACTGGGATGGCAAAAATGGGAAAATGAAAATGAACGATTTGATATTGTTCACAGAGATTTTGCCAGGTTTGACATATTTTTTTAATTTGCCAATTATTTAATAGAAAACTCATGTTTTTTCACAGAAGCGTGGATAAGTCCTCAATTTTGTATGTCAACATATAGAGATCAGATGAGGAAATATATTAAAAAGGTGCACGATCGGTGTTATCGAAAGAATTATATTCAAAAATGGAAAACATAATATAAAGTTTACCAGTTTTTTTATTATATTAGTTTTTGTTGCAACTTTACATTGTTATTGTAACATGGAAATCCAGATACTCGCAGACGCAAAAAAACTCTCATCTTAATTGCACATAGCTTCTCATTGCTATTGAAAGTGTGAAGTGTGAACTAAAAACAATATATATGATCCACTGGCGACATGACAAAAATCGCTGCCAGAATTGTCCATGTGTTTAATCCCAGTAACCCAATCGCAAAGAAAAGTATAAATCTTTAAAACCTTCCCAGAATTACCAGGTTATCTAAATGAATTGAATCATTATTTTTTTGATGATATAATGTAAAAGTGAACATGATCTCAACTACAAAATATTTGCTGGCGATCCACAAACGCCGTCATTTTTTAATGAACAATATTATTAACAATCTGAACCAACAAACTATATGTACCTGCGAATACAAAAACAACATATAATTGTTATCAAAGAACGTTTGCGACACGGGTCTCATAATTAATAATATTACTTGTGTTATATGTATAGAATAAGTTCTTTTACTGTTATAGTTATTATCAAATAAAATAAATTATATTTTTTTTGTAGATACGGTCTCTTTTTATGAATCGGTAATATAGATTATTCAACAAAACGTGTTATTTAGTCCATTGACGAAAGGGGGTAGGTCTTTGACAATTTTGCTTCCAAAAAGAGGTGTTTTCATCAATCTACTTATTTTGAAAATCATAGTCAATTTTATACAAAACTACTTTGCAAAAATTGTAGAAGATGCAAGTTAAAAAAAAAAACAAAAAAAACAGATAAAAAATATCCCTAGCTACAGCTTTCATTGGTATAAAAACGACTAAATTGGTGAATGTCTTTAAATTTGCGTATATTGACAAATTAATTGCAAAAAGAAAAAGAATAGGAAAACAAGACAAAACCTAAAAGGAGCAAACATATTTAAAAACAAGCGAAATATACAATTAAAATGCCGAGGAATGTTAATGACAAGAGGACGGGCTAGAAAAATATTAATTGTATCTATTATTTATCAAAAAAAAATCAGTTTGAAGAAAATCAGAAAGCAGTTTTATCATTAAAAATCAATCAGTGGGTTGAGATATGTGTCCAAAAGTCGCGAGAAGGTTAAGTACTTGCACGCAGTTGTTTTCTAGTTGTCTAACCGATCTTTACCTTCCTTAATAGATTTTTTTTAAATTAAAAAGTTAATATAGCTAACATTTGGCATAATGCCAAAATGATCCATTTAAACATATTAGAAAAAAAACCTAAAAAATATTAAAGTGAACCAAAGACTTAAAAACAAAAATTGTGCCGATAATATAAATAAAATGTGTTACCATAAAACAAATATTGTTTTTAAGAAAAAACACCTTTCTGTAGATGCACATGTATTTGTTCTTAAATCCCGAATTTTTTCAATGAATCCTGAAATTGCAATTTACATGTTATAAGTCTCGAAATTCATAATTTCAGAGATTTATTCAGACGGTATATAATAACAGTTATTTCTGTCCGCCGTTGGACAGTCTTTTAAACACTCTGTTATCGGAATACAATCCTTGTAGGATTCGTTTTCATAGATTTTTCCTTCTGGACACGGTTTGAGTTGGCATCCCTCGACGCATGTGTCTTCAGTGCAAATTCTCTGTTCATCCATAAGATTATCACAAGTTTTTACGGGACACGTTGATAGACACGAATTGTACTCAGAATAGGGTAATTCACATTGCATTGCTGTAATTATTTGGATTCAATTATAGAGTGTTTTTTTTGCATTATTTAGTAATATATAGTAACTTACGGCAAATTTTTGAGGTCCTCCATTTTATCGGAACATTCTTCATAGCACAAGCATTTGCGTAAGCAGCCAAAGCTGTGCACATGCAATCAAAATCACCACCTTGATCACAAGCACACGTATCGTATGTGCAACGTTTAAAGTAGTTTTCGACCGGAACCTCAGTGTGACATTTCTTGAAGACGCCCGTCTTAAGGATACCACACTGTCGTTGAGCCCAGATTTTACGTTTTGGATGCTGCTCGCATGTATCAATCTGATCCTTTGGTTCTTGAAACACAAAAAAATATTAGATTTGAAAACATATATTATTAATAAAATTACTTTCACAAAACTCTTGCATTTTCCATGAATCACTAAAGGTCACGGCACTGGTCTCAAAATCATCCATTTTATCATCATTATAGTTACCACAGAGACCCTGTACTTTGCCCTTCCATCGTGCTGTCAACTTAACATAAACTCGAGTGCCTTTATCCCATTTGACCTGTAGTCCCATTTCAGGTGCTTCGATAACAATAAATATTCCAGCTTGGTGCGCTGATATATATTTATACTTATCTAATTTGTCCACTTCATTATTCTCAGCAGACAATGTTATCGTCTCTGGATAGACTCCGGTTAACTCTAACGTAACCGATTTAGAGCAAGTCTCTTCCAATGATCCACACAGGACATTTTGTATGGATACAGCAAAACCTTCACCATCGTCACCGTCACCCTTCGACAGTAAATATTCACAGGCACCTTGAAAATCGAAATCTTGTCCATCAAATGTGTTAAAATGTGAATAACCCCAAGCCGAACACGTAGCCGGACACTGTCGGTCCGTGCAGTCCCAATCGCGTCCTTTGCACACACACGTATTGCAGTCAATAGTAGTTTTCTCGCCATCAGTGTAGCTTTTACTGCCATGCTGACACGGGCATTCGTTTGGAAGAACACACATCTTTTCAGAGGAGTCAAAAACGTATCCTTTCTTGCAAACACAGCCGGACCGGCATTCGACGGTCGTGGATGGCGTATGGCTGTTGTGCATATTTTTGCATGTTATTGGAACCGCAGGATCACAAGTGCTGAGCTCTTTATTCTCGGCTGCCAGACAAGTCTTTTCGAAATCTTCAGCGGATGGATATTTGTCGGATTCTCTGTCTTTGGCTTTTTCGCAAATCCATTTTGCACCGGAGCACAAACTGATATAATATAAAAATTTAATTAGTTCATAATAAAAATGAAATATAGTAATTCGGTTCTATTAACTTACCACAACTGCAAAACCATATCACCATCAGGTCGCACTTCCTTGTAGCCAGCATTGAACGTACGACCTTTATGGAAGCATGGGCACTGACCCGTTGGAATACATTTATTATTGTTCTCGTCTAAGCTCTTACCGGCCGGACACCGGCATCCTGAGACGCACTGTGATTTGCAGGCTTTGTCATTCTGTAGATCTATGCAGGTTCTAAAGCAATAATCACCACACTCCTCGAATACCTGACCCGGAGGGCATTTTATGGCTAATGATTATAGAAATGTAAAGAATTAAGTGAATGCAATTAACAGGTTTGGAGTGAAATGGCATGAAATTAATTAAATCGACTTTTATTAAGAATGTTTGAATGTTGGACTTTTGAACAAATCATATTCTCCGCCACTCCTATATTAAGGTCGAAATACACGGTATACAAGATATACAATATACAATATATATGCTTTTTTAAATTTTTTATACAATATTTAAACTAGGGTATGAAAAACGCGCATATAATCAAGATATAGATTAAAAACTATTTCTTTGAAAACGATACCCTCAGAAGTTATATATATATAAACCATATTATATATATTTTTTTTTATTTCAATTTTTTATATATATATTTTTTTTTTCAATTTAAAAAAAAATCTATCTTCTTTCTTTGAAGTTCCGTGCAAACGACTATGTGCTAAGTTTGAGATGGATTAGATAAGTAGAATTGGGTTAAAAAGGTGTAGAGAAATCCAATACCAAATGAAAAAGAAAGATTTTAAGAATTAAACTTTTGAGTCTATTTGCTGTAGTTAATTCAAAGTCGTATATTATTTATTGTTTTCACGAATTTTCCTGACGTTATAATTCACTTATATGATATAAGAATGGATTGTTTCTTACCAAGATCAAACCTTCACATATGATATATGTATAAAGGCAACTACTGATTTATTGTTTATGATTTAATTTCGAATACCATTCCAATATCCGTCCGGAAATGCATACATGGATTTGTGGCATTTTTGCGCAAAGTTTAAGCACATAGTGTCTACGACCAATTTGACCTGCACACTAGTCTGGAGTGTAAATACAGATTTGGGAATTTCGAAACGCCTGAGGGTGCAAAAGTCTTCAGTTGCCGCACTCGCTTCAAAAATTGTTTTTTTTTTCTTTTTTTAAGAAATTTGAGCTGTGTTTGAGCTCTTATAACTAAGACAATGTTGAAATTTGAGAGATATAATGGACTATTGAAATATTCTTTATAATATATTAAATTTATTTCATTTTTTTTTTCAAAATATTATTAAATTTTGAAAAATAATACACAATAATTTTATTTTTATTTTTTTTTATTAAAAAATAATAATTTGTATGTAATAGTGTATATTTTTTCAAAATTGAACAAAATGTAATAAAAAAATAATAAAATAAGTATAATATATTATAAAGACAATTTCAATAGTACATCATATCTCTCAAAAAGCAACAATGTCTGAGTTATCAGAGGTCAAAAAAATTTTCTTAAAAAATTGAAGAAAAAAAAGCGAGTTCGGCAACTGAAATTTTTTTTTTTTTAAATGCCGCACTTCCTGTTAAATTAGGTACTTCAACTATCGAGTGCAGTTGGTTGCATATCGATAGCGCTAAATTAGGCCGTTTCGCAATTGGCAATTTTCCGGAAAAACACTGCGGTATTACATTAAAATGTTTATCAATTTAAGCAATTTTAGAATATTTTTTCATGGCAACTCATTTAATGGAATGCATTGGAAATATATAATATTGGGAAAAATTAATTAAAATTTTTAATAAGAAAAATAAATTAAAATATATTTTTATATCTTTTAAAATAAGGAATGTATGCACCATGTATTAGTGGATGTCAAATTGATTTTTTTTTGTAAAAATCCACTAGCGGAAAATTAGAAAAAAAGCAAAAAACTGAATGAAGATCTTTGCAGTACAGCCCCAAAATAACACCTGGATTTTGTTTTTCGTAAGTGCTAAATTTATAGCCAAAAAATAAATTCACAATAGATTATAAGTTTTTGTTTTTAATTTTAAATGTCATATTTTTTAGAGCATATTTTGCCATTTTAAGGGCATATTTTGACGTTTTAAGTGCTTATTTTACTTGTTTTTAGATTATATTAATTAAAACAGTTTTATAGAGAATATTTTTGGTTAAAAAAAGTTTAATTATTAGGTACGTTTTTTGAATTTTACATAAAAAATTATGAATGATTAAAGTGAATAAAAAAAAAAACAAATATGCCGATAAATCACCAAATATACCCATAAAAAAATTATAAAACTTAAAAAGGCAAAAATTATCAAATATGCTATAATAGGTAAAATATGCCCAAGATGCCCTAACAAGTGGGAATTTCTAATTATTTATTGATATCTAGTAAAAATGATTTAATATTCGTCCGTGCGTTTTCGCAAAAAAAGAAAAGAAAAGTGGCAAAAAATGGGTTTGAGCACCGCAAAAATGACAACAAAAAGTATCAAGAAAACACTTACCACATTCTCTAACGGTGGACCTCCAATTCACGGTGACACCCTGTTGCGTACATTCCGATGCATAGGATGCAAATATGGAACACATTCTTTTAATATCTCCTTTGCTGGCACACACATCAAACAAACAGTCTTCGTAATACTCTTCTGGATGAACTGACCAATGACACTTTTCAAATATATTAGCATATAGTTTCGAGCATTTCTCCACGGCCTCTTTCTTGAACATCTTGTTCAGCTCACATGGATGCGGCCCCGGCGGAGGCGTGATGTCAGTCTCATTGATACACGTTTCAGTAAAGGTTCTCCATGTATCGGCAAACGTTTCCACCGAAGACGCGATATCTCCCTTGGGTGTTATAAAATCATCTTCAATATTTGAATTAAACGTTCCACACAAACCTTTTGTTTTATCACGGTAACTATACGTAACATCAACATACACTGTGTAACTTCCATCAAACCAAACCGTGAGTCCATCTTCGAATTGCACAATCATCAATGTTGAACTGGCATATCTTATGCTAAACAAACCTTGAATATCTTGTATCGGTAGTTTTGTTATTTCTGTGCCGTCTACAAAAACTTTGAATCCTCGATCCAGTTTCACCTTTTTATCACAGTCGCTATTTTGTATGTGTATTGTTATAGAATTTATGCACGTCATATGAGGTAGATAACATTCTTTATTTTCGGTCTCGATTGAAATGTTATGGGTCTTTAGCAAGTAGTAAGAGCTCTTTCCCATAAAATCGTAACGCCTTCCATCGAATGTCGTGTAATGTGGATCACCGACAATTATGCACCGGGCGCCACAAAAATGTTCTGTGCATCTCCATGTGCCAAGTTCACAGCGACACGTATTGCAGTCCTTCACAATCTCATTGCCAGGCTTGAAGGATTTTCCGCGCAGCGTGCACGGACACTGGTCCACGGTAATACACTCGTCATTATTCTGCACAGTTCCGGCCGGACAGAAACATCCTTCATTGCACACAGCCACAGAAGTGTCCGTGATGGTACTGCCGCATGATGGTTCAAATGATGGACCGCACGGCTTGTAAATGCGACCGCCCTTACAGGTCATTGCTATAGATTTAAATTTATTTTAAGAAATTAATATTGTTGTATAATTTAGGTAACAAAACCAAACAAAAAAACACATAATAATCAAACACACGTAAAACCTAATCTTTGCGACCGGGCGCTTACTCCTAAGGTTGTGGCCACTGGTTCTACGCAACCATTATTATACCCCTGGCTGCCTCCATAAATTGGTGGTAGAGAGATAAGAGGCCAACGGTCGTTAGACAACTCATAAAGTTTCAACGGCTTTTTATATCGGCATCTGGTTTGCTAAGAAAACAACTCCGTCATCCGCTCTGGAAGTGCTTTTTAATATACCACATCTTCACTGCTTTATTGAAGCGGAAGCCAGGGCGGCGGCGCGAAGGCTATCTCTTATTGGGTGTTGGAAGTTATCGCGTATAGGTCACGCCTCTATCTGGAGTGAAACCATATCTTCAAAGTCAGAGTTTGGTATGCCATCTGACTACGTCATCCCAACATTTCGCTTTGAATGGCTTTTTAAAGTAACGATTCCTACCAGGTAGGAATATAGTACTGGTGAATCCCCCCAATGGATGTAAGGGTGTTCTATACCTACGGCTCTCTCTAAACTAGTAAGTCAGGGGCTGGTGTACACAATTCCAGCTCCCAAGCATTATACATGTCCATGTTCTTGGGGGATACGCTGCGGTCTTTCAGACAGAAGTATATGCAAACCTCGTCTGCTGTCTGGAAATCCAGAAATCGAACGAGATTGACGGCACTATCTACATTTGCTGAGCCAGCAAAGCAGCTTTGAGAGCGTTAAGTGCATCCAGATTTTCGTCGGGATTAGAACTTGACTGATGGAAAAGGCTTCAGGGGCTAACACGCCGGTAAGCTTGATTTGGGTCCCTGGTCATTTAGGGATTCCAGGTAATGAGAAAGTTGATGTTTTGGCTAAGACCGGTAGTAAATTATCTTTTACAGGACCGGAACCCTCCGTTGGAATGTCGATCTCACTAAGAAAGTCCTGGGTTAGAGACCTGATGAAAAACGGCCAACTCTCACACTGGACCTCCAGGACTGGCTGCGATACATCGAAACTATTTTTAAAAAGTTAACCAAACCGGCGCTAAACTTTAAGCGCCTGGACCTCGGTTTAGTTTGCGGAATCTTAACCGGACACTGTAAACTAAATATAAGCACCTGCATAGGTTGGGATTTTCCGAAAGACCGACCTGTAGCAGGTGCGGAAAATTGAATCTCCACTAAACCATCTGAAATGGAGAGTGTTTCATTCCAACCAGATATCTCGTGATGAACTCCACTATACCTCCTTCTTGGGAAAATCGCTGAGTTCACTACAGGAAATCTGGTAGATTCCCAGATTGCGGCCGTCTCTTAGAAACGGGTTATTGTTCAATGGGCCCTCCTGGTGGCCTACGTGCTAGACTAGACTCAGTGAGACGGTCCCCCATCCCCTCATCATCACCATCATGCCCAAACAAATGTAACATTTTTTTGTAACAATAATATGTTTATGGTAGCAAAAAAAAATTTTATAGTTACATATTTTGAGATTAATATAAAAAAATATTGAATAATTTAGCACAATACTTAAACTAATCCTGAATGCAAGGCTTAATAATTTGGATGAATAAGCTGTTATTCCGTTCCAATATAACCAACCTAAATAATGGCTCGGCGTGAGAATTCTGCCAAAACAGGTTCTTATTCAGCTTCTATAGCTGAAAAGTTCTTATTTTCCGTCTTATTCTTGGTATTTACTTGTATTTAAAAACATTTTTTTTAATAATAAAATGTATATAGAGAAGAATTATCTTTTAATTATTTAAGTATCAGACCCGGGACCCGGGATTTTGATTAAGTAAATCCATTGCAGATTCTCTGCAATTCTATCGAAAATGTACAGACCTCTGGGGCGACATGGCTCATATTTATCGGGGAGACTTGGCGCATGCTAATTGGCCAATTTACGCCATCTCGCCCAGGTCTTCCCTGACAAAAAAATATTTAGTGAACTATGCTGTATTAGCGATAGTCCCATTCGTTCGCATCGAACTATGGAGCGATTTTATGACAATTATTCAGACAATTGAGAAAAACTTTCTTTTTTGGCGAAAGCCTAAAATTAAATGGTCGGAAATGGCAAAAATAGTTGTCGCATCTGTCTTTTTTTGCAAATTGTATGTGTGTCGTAAAAAACTAGCAATTCTCGTAATTGGCACTTTTTCCGTTTTGGGTACACAATATTTTGTTTCGGTAATTTTATATTATTTTTTCGGCAAACACATAATTTATTTCGGTGAGCACATAATTTATTGCCTTTAGCATTGTCTCAAAAGTATATTTATTAAATAGTAGTATTGTTTTTATTAAATTATAATTATAAATATTTGTGTAACGTGTATTTTGTGTTGCGCATTATTTATGTTAATTATACCTACACTTTAAGTACTTTTTGCGTTACACGTTTTGGCATTTTTGTTTTTGGTTTTTTTTTTTTTTCGTGTTGTAATAAAAAAAATATACTTACGACATGTTTCAATGTCACGCCAATCATTATCTATTGGAAATCCACGGAACTGGCAGTCCTTTGCAAACACCGAGATTCCATCACAAGCACATTGGGTGGGATTATTACGATCCTTACAATAAGTGTAGTCCAAAATGCACGTACTCTTCCAAGTTTCCAAATTTATTTCCTATAAAACAGATAATTCACCGTGGCGATTAGTTAGACATTTTGAGTACACTAGTATAAATAGTAACTGACCTTTAGGCAATTTGAAAATTTCGCATTCTTCAAGAGCTTGTCGCAAACGGTTTTGGCGGATTCCTGTATTTTTTCCGGACTCTCTTCTAATTCCATAAAGTTTCTTGTGTTCTTTATTAGACATTTTTTCTTGTCATTCATGCTTGGTGATATCCACGAGTCCACGAACTTAGAGGCCAACTAAACAAATCAAAAGATGGAAGTTTTTTAATCCGAATACCTCATAATCTGACCACAAGCTGTAAGTGGTATTTCGATATAATCGATTACATTGGTTTTACTTTTTATGTAAAATTAATTAGGAGCACATTTTTGACGAATTTTAGGTGATTTTTTTTTGTGGTAGATTTTCAATTGTTTGGTGGACAATATTGAAATTTAAGGTGCTTAAAATTTTAACTGTTATAATATCGACTATCAAAAATTAGAATTACAAAATTTCAAAAGATCTTTAAATTGTCCGAAGATATCTAGTGACTATAGATTTTTTACTCTGCCAAGATTGTCGAGATTATTTGGATTTAGTCGAGATCTTAACAGCTGAAATTTTGGGTATCGAGAGATTTATAGCCGACATTTTGGACTCAACCCTAAAAAAGTTTTTTGATATGCGGTTCACTACAAACTTTTCTTTTTCGTCGTCCAAAAAATACTATTAGGGCATAGGCTTGCAAACTGCCAGCTAATAGCTAATTTCATCATAACTATCCATAAAATCAGCGTATTTTTAATATTTAACACATGTTGGAAATATTATAAAAGCCAATATTTTAAGCTAAATACAGTTGAAGTCTCTAAAGAAAAAAATATAGCAAATTTTAGAAAAGATCTAAAATCCATCCCTTGAAATTATGGCCTGCAGGTTGTCATCCCTGCTATTCAAAAGCAATAAACCTTTAAACTAGTGACGTAAATATTGGGCAAAATAACTAACTGCTGCGTGTACTCGTACTATGAATAGAATTATAAATTAAGTAATTTATGGAATTAAATTAAATTAAAAAAAACTGGACGACCTCCTTTTTTAAGGTGATAGCTATAAATAATAATGGATAATAATTATAAATCCCATCTAAATTTTTTGTTGTTCAGAAAGGTTTTTTTTAGAATGACAAAAAAACCAAATGGCTTTGACGACTTTTATTTTTATTGCATAGCCTTCGATAGATAATTATTCCTACCTCATTTTATATAATTTTATTTTATCTATCTACCTTTTGTGTTCTTCCGTCCTTTGACAAAAAATCGTTGTAAGAATTCTGGTCCATTGTACCACACAATCCAGCGGTCCGGCTCCATTGACCTGCATTGGCTTCAATAGTGACCAGTTTCTGGGTATCCCACAAGACCTTAACGCCAACAGCTTCTAATGAAACTTTCATGAAGCCTCCGAACATTGTGATCCGCATTCCGGATAGTTCAGCTGGAATCGGTATTTCTTTCTTGTCACTAAACAGACGAACTCTGCTGTCTGCCAGATCAGAAATAAAAAAATTAATAAAAAGATGGATTTTAAGACTAGTCCAACTACAAGAACTTACTATCATAATCATAATCGAATGTATACTGCAGGCTCTGCATGGAAATGTCTAGCACATACGAAGAGGACATTTTTCTATCTGATGGACACCAGCGCAAGATAATACTAAAGTTTCCGTCCAGATTTTGCAGGAGCGTGTGGGAATTGTACAAGTTGGCATTGTAAATGAGCCCATCAAAAGTTTTTACCTTATTCCCGTTCCAGGTAATGCATATGGCCTGCTTTGGTGGAGGAAACATCTTTTCTTTGCTATCCATTCGGTTACGGTTCCTTGGGTTTTCATTTATCACGTTCTCAGTGATGATCGCGTTCTGGTTCTTTTCATCTTTGTTCATAAATGAGTAGTATTATATAAAAAAAAATGTTTGCCACACTAATTGTTAGAAAAAACCTACTGAATATGCACTGTGGTGCCGAAGATGGAACATATACTCCTGTACTATAATTGCACGTGTACTCGTTGGCCGGAGTATCCTCAAAGTTCACTCCCGGCGGACAGGACAAGACACACCTTGTCTGATCGTTAACAATGACACATTTGTAATTTCCATTAAACCCTAGGTTTTTGTGTGTACACGTATCTGAGCCATATTGACATTGTTCTCCTAGAGTGTTCTGAGGACACTGACAAACGTTGTAGCCTATACAGTAGCCACCGTTCTGGCAGGCCGGAGAACAGACGGCTGTTTTTACACCGTTAAAAATGAAAGAATAGGTAATTTAGTTTTGTGTAGTGCTATAAACTTACGTTGACAATTTGGAATTGTGGACAGCTTTGGATTCATTGGTGTCCAATTTCCTTTTTTACAGATCAACAGATTGATGCTAGTACCATCCGGGAATTGATAGCCATTTGCACATGTTATAGCACAGTGTGTCAAGCCACACGTTACACGCGTATTCTTTGGCACCGGCGGTTCTGAAACGCAAAGCTTGGTTTCACACTGTGTCCCGATAAAGTTCTCAGAGCAGGTACAGTGGCCGGGCCTCAGACAAGTGCCATTGTTCAAACAAGGTGACTTGCAAACGGCTGAAAAATAAAATCACATATTATTGGAAGTTATTTGTTTGCTTTTTTATTACATACGTTCACAAGATGGAATGCTGTCCCATTCGGAATCCTTGATACCCCATTCGCCATCTATACAACTAATGTAAAGTTTTGTTTCACCATTCGGGAATTCGTAGTTGTTCTTGCATGTTGCCTTATATAGTTTTGAGTCCCCTCGAATAATACACTGCAATTTGGCGTTCATCGGTTGCTTGGGTTGATCAGAACACAACTTGATAACAGATGGTCTAAGTATTATTTAAAAAAGGTCAAAATTGTTTCTTATTAACTGCCAAAATTCAAGTCTTACACAATAGATTTATAAATATATTAGTTTTTTTTAAATTGTATATCTACTTAGAAATACAATACGGTGCCATTGGGTGCGATCATGATTACGAATTTTAAAACTTAGCAGTTTAGGTTTTTTAGGAAATTTTAGGAACCATGGAAACCCTTGGTAAAAGTGAAGGCAATACTTTAATAAATGGGCTTTTCCCCAAATTATCAGGGGAGGTATAGAGAAGTCCCCCTAACATCATTTTTTTGGGGAGTTTTCGGCGCGCGGCCCCAAATGGGAGTTAGGGGGGTTTTAGGTTTGTATGAAAGTCCCATATTTGGGAAAAATGTCCCTTTTTATTTTTGTTATAATACATCTTATTTTAATAAAAAATAAGTGTATCATTTCAAAAAAAAAAACCTAAAAGTGTAATTTCTAACGTATTTAATATATATATTTCTACCATTCTGCATGTTTTTTGCTTAGCAAAAAAACAAGCATAATGATAACAAAAAACAAGTGAAAGACAAGCAATTCCTTCGGCAATAGTATACTAATTACAAAAACACAAATACAATAATTTTGGTACATCAAAGTGTTTTCTCATGCATTAAATAAATGCCCTATTACCCTTTTAGGAATGGGAAAATCTAAAATATAATGATGCAGTTATTTTTTATTAAAAAAAATATGTATTATAACAAAAATAAAAAGGTACTTTTCTCCCAAATACGGGTTTTTCATATAAACTTAATACCCTCCTAACTCCCATATAGAGCCGCGCGCCGAAAACTCCCCGAACAAACGTTGTTAGGGTGGTCATTCTTAACATTTCCTGCCAATTTGGTTGAAATCCAGATTCAGTAAGTATGATAACAAATTTTAACAACTTTTTCATCAGCCATAGTTAACGACAGCTTATGGAAAATGAGAAAAGTTTTTCCTTCTATAATAATTGATGTCGGCACTAACATGTCTTTCTCGTCTTTCACACTTCTGACCAGTGCAATGGTTCCGTCTTTGGTTTCTTTAATGTATTGCAGCTTAATCGGTCTGCAAAACCGTGTTGAAGATGGGTGTGAATTTCTCCAAATGTTATTTACTAATTGAAAAGCAGTTTTCGATATCCCTGGTTCATCATTTTAAAGCTGTTGCTGGTGTTGCAGCCGTAATGGAACAAATGATGTCATAAAAAGATGAATTAAAGATGTAATTCTTTGTTTCTATAATCTTTGACCTGATGATCCAAAACATCCCCATTTGGAGTAAAGTACTAAATTGTAGAAGTTAAAAGGTTTGCATTTAAATTCTGTGAAATAATTATACGCCTCACGGTATTGTCTAAAATGTTTTGAAGTCTAACAGATGCTGTTATATCGAAATTATTAGGAATACACTCTTGTTTCGCTTGGAATAATTTACCATAAGATGGAAGCACGTTAATTTTTTTTCTAGAAGACGTTTTCGGAGTAGTTCGTATTTGTTTACTGTTAAACCTAAATCCAAAAACAAAGCATGAGCTTCTTCACTTGAATAATGTTTCACTTCATTTTGTGTTGAAATACTTTGAACTAATCTATCAATCCTCTTGGGACTAGCCTCAGCTATTTTTTGTTACAATTTTAGCGTGGACTTTAAAATGTTTACCCTTATACTTGTGAATGAGCAGCATGAAGCCTCTTCCAATTCTATACCCACACCAACTGCAACTACTTTTCTTCTTTTTGTTGGTTCAGATAAATCTAAAACACTTTTGGAAGGTCGGCCTGCTGTGCGAGTTATATTTTCATAATATATTTACTATCACTTATTCCTTTAAATGAACTTGTTAAAAATAACTTTATCTCGAGCATAGCCTTATATTTTCCAAGATTTTTTTTTGAGCTGTGAGATAGCTTTCATTTTGCGAGAAAATGCTTATGAAACTTCAAAATTTTGTCGGATAATTCGTTATAATTAAAATTAGTTTTTTTTTGGTCAAACTTTGTCACAAGAAATTCCAATTAATTTGTGTTTCCCCGTCCTCACGGTCTTTTGCTTTCAGCATAATATTGAAATTGACGATAATGAAGTTTTACCGAGATTAATGAATGGAGCTGGGAAATTTCTAAAACGACTTACTGGACTACAGTCTTAATCAGGTCTGTCCAACCAAAATCGTTTTACGGGCTAATTTTAAGCCTCAAAATTGGTCGCGGGCCGCAAAATAAATCTATTTTAAAATAATAAAAAAATGAGAATCAAATTCGAACCAAATATTTTTTTAATTAAATATTGGTATATATTTGAAATTTTGATGTATGATGGCATCTTAACCAATTTTTCGATATAAAAGAGAAAGACATTTTACAAAAATGGTTGTAAATCAGAAATGCATTGTAATTATTTAATTCCATCTGCTAATATTTTTGCTCAGAGCTGTTGTACGTTAAACGGTGAATAACGATTTTAGTATTAAATTATTTCAAAATTTTAAATGATATTATCTCTGATAAATGAAAGAGCCATTTATGTTAAATTTATTTTAGAGTTAAAAAAAATAAATAAAAGAAATATTTGATTTTTTAATTTTTTTATTGTTGTTACCTAGAAACATGTTTGAAACTTAAAATTAATTATTGTACCAAAAAAACATTTTTTTTTTATTTACACATGTACATATTTATGCATATTTCTTTTAGTAACATTTTTGTTTTTATTTGGGTAAATTTGTTTGGACACTTTTTTTTGGTACAATTTTATTTTTTTCGCACACTTTTTGAAATACTTTAAAATACGATTACAAGCATTGGTAATCAAATGATTTTGTTATTTTTCAGTAATGCAAAAAACTCT
This sequence comes from Bolitophila cinerea, assembly GCA_010015015.2. NCBI lineage: Eukaryota > Metazoa > Arthropoda > Insecta > Diptera > Mycetophilidae > Bolitophila > Bolitophila cinerea. The sequence goes on from JAAAKO020100149.1 coordinate 19,710, forward strand.
TCACTTTTTTCTTAATTTTTTAAATCCATTTTTGTAATTAATATACTTCCAACGTAAACGATGTGTTCGTGTGTTCACTGCAATTAACATATAGTATAGGTATAAGTTTATATATTTAATTTAATTGAATATTAGACAATTTTTGATACGTGTCCGTAAATTATAAGGTGGGCATTTCTAATTCTTTATCGGTGGCCGATACAATTTAACAATTTAACAATTTAACAAAAAATGCATTATATTGCCATTGATTTGCAAAAAAACGGTTACGGTAAAATATGACTAAAATTTATTAAAAACAACCTACGAAGTAAATAATTGTTAGTTGGGTAGAACGTATAGAAGTCGCAAGTACTGTTAGTTTGTGTGTTTATAAACTTACATTTTTTCGTCTGCATTTTCATTTGGTAGACCGATATCATCAGCTCCGTGCACTGCTTCCAATATCACAAAACACACTAACCCGATTTGCAGGCAATTTAAAAATTTCATTGTAAGATCCATATTCTGTTCCTAATGGCCAGTATGGAAATCTCAAGATTTTTCACTATATTACACTGTTATTAAACTTTCATAATCACAATCTACGTAACTACAGTTTTTAAATAAACAACGTTTTGCCAGCACACGTCTTTATATACCCCTCGCAAAAACTTTTTTTTACAATTGATTACAGCCAGAATTCTCTCGAGATCTAAATATAAATTCTCAAAAGCAAAGTAAAAATATAACCAGATACCATGATAGGGGAGGGTGGGGTGAAATGTGACAACGGTTTTTGTTACACTGGTCATTAAAAAACACTGTTTAAAATTCGATCGAATTTAGTACTACATTTGGTTCGCTTTTTACATTTTGAGTATCTGAACATTACCTTAATTAAGTTTGTGTAAGTCAGTAAATGTGGACAGTTAAAAATAATATTTTTTTTGTTATTGTGCTGCAAATAAAATCTATCTTAACTTGAATTGAATAATTATGTAGAAAATGTAACTATAATTATTTATTGCAATAAGGAAACAATTTCATAAAATATTTATTATTTTAAGAAATAATTTATATATCTCGGAATATTAAAAATTATTTTTTTTTAATTAATTAACGGAACTTTAGAAAGTTTGTGATAATAAAATAATTGAAAATGTACTTATTCAACTCAAATATAATATAAAAACAAAAAGATCGTTTAACGATGTTTTATTTTGTTATCAAAAATGACCCAGGTCTCCCTACTAATACGCAGTACACACGCTATCAAATTGCAGACCAGGATGCTTGAGAGAGCAATGCACACAATGAATCATTAGATGTCTGAAAAACCTTTCGGTAAATATTTAAAATTGAGCAAAAATGCAGTAACGCTTAAAAATAAATTCTGTCAAATGAAGCTTTAAATATGACCGCTAGACTATGCGGTTACATTGATTCATTTGGTATACACAATTACACAGGAAGCGATAAAGATAAAAACACTTGACTTGTTAATATGAAGTGAAATAACCTCGCTAAATTCTCAGTTCGCATTTGATTTATTAATATATATATATATATATATATATAGCTTTAAGAAATTTAAGACCCAAACGAGCGCAAAAGAAAATAAATAAAAGAGAACAACAAACTTTGAAGAGTGTAGCTATAATATTATATATTTAGAATATTGGGATAAAATTGATTGCAGTTAGATAGATAGATAGATAGATATATATTAATTAATTTGGGAGATTTACCGTCCCGAAAGAAGGTAGGCATGCAGGCCTCGAAAGTTGGGCCCATTATGCCTCCCCCCAGTGATATTTATTATAGAATCAAATATCACTTATATTCAAACCAATTGGATTGCTCTATGAAAGATACGATTCGATCCATTTTGGTATTTGAAATCTCTCTTGGTTTGACTTCCCTTGATAGGAAAGTTTTTAGCCGAAGTGAGAAAAGAGACAGACAGTGACATAGGTAATGTTCAGCTGTTTCCTCCGTCAATTCACATCCTCTGCAGAGATTTGAGTCCACTGCTCGG